>JANSTT010017738.1:0-15967 GCA_026745375.1 Platyura marginata | reverse complement strand
ACTTACATATAGTTTTAGTTTTACTTAATATTTCTAAAATGTCTGTTCGCATGTGGCACATTTCATATTTTAATCTCTAAACGCGTTCCTTGCGGTTTGTTTAAGCATGGCGGATTCCTGAATTCCAGTAGCCTCAACCATATTTCGAAGAATTCCATCAGGATTTTGAAGAAGAACATGAGGATAGTCAAACTCCCTAATACATCCAGCTTCCATTACTAAAATACGATCAGCATCCATAACAGTGTGTAAACGGTGGGCAATTGTTAATATAGTACAATCACTGAATTTAACACGAATTGTAGCCTGTATCAAAGCATCAGTTTGGGGATCAACATTTGCTGTAGCCTCGTCTAGAACGAGTATTTTATTATTTCTTAAAATAGCTCGAGCAAGGCAAATCAATTGACGTTGACCAACACTAAAGTTACTTCCAGCTTCAGTTATCATAAAATCTAAAGAACTTATAGATGACTTAAGTTCAACCTATTAAAAAAAAAATACATTATTTTTACAATATACCGTAAAAATAAAATATAAACAAACATCTTCCAAGGCTCTCCATAACGCATCATCATCATATAAATGGAATGGATCCATATTGTCACGTACGCTAGCCGAAAATAATACTGGATCCTGTGGTATTATAGATATTTTTGATCGTAAACTCTCCAACGATATAGTTCCCGTATCAATATCGTCAATTATAATTTCTCCACTTATGGTCGATAGTCGGAAAAATGCATTTATTAGTGAAGACTTTCCAGCACCAGTTCGACCAACTATACCTACCTTCCATCCAGGCTCTATACTTAATTGTAGGTTCTTAAGAGTGGGCGGACTTTGTGGATCGTAACTGAGAGACATTTTATTCATTTGAATTTGACCTTTTTGAGGCCAGTCGAATGTTGGTTTTAATGCAGGATTAGCTTCCTGAAATATAATTAATTTTGTACATTTAATGCATAACTTGTTGTTTAAAAAAAACAAATACAGTATTCTCTACTCTAAGGCAGGGTTACTTTACAATTTTACCCTCCACTGAGCGTTGCAAAATGAAGAATTTTTTAAATCTACCAACGTTTGAGCTCACTATTTTATAAATCGATAAAAGTGAAAATAGAAAAATAATTTTAATTGTGTACCTATGTTAATAATGGGTCTTTACAGTGTAAACTTCAAAAAAATCATAACTTCAAAACTGCTGGCCGATTTTAATGAATTAAAACATATTTTTGAGGGAAATGGGAAAGCTTTTTCTTAAAAATATTATATTATGAAATTAAGTTGTTATTTTTGAAAACTGAGTTAAAATATGAAAATAAAAAAAATCGATTTAAAAACGTCTAAATCGTCTTTAAAATACAAATTTGATTATAGAGATCAGCTCTAAGCTAAAAAAAAATTATACCTGCTCAACATTTGTATATTGCAAAACACGTTCCACACTTGTCATCAATTGAACGGATTCAGCCCATTGACGAACCCCAAATTGTACCATGCCAGTAAGGACTAATGCTTGAGATATAGCTAATCCTACATCACCGCTGGATGTTTCACCTTTATTAATTTTATTTATTTATTTTATTTAAAAGAATTCTTTTATTAATTTAAATCTACCATCATTTTTTATAGCATAGCTAAATGCAACGCAAGCAACAAAAGCTGAACTGACTAAATCCACCCATAATCCAAGAGCACTATTTGCTGACATAGTAAGTTGCCATATTCCACTATGTGTATCTTGAAGGTTATCAAATGATTTAATCAAATCAGACTGTTGCGATCTTGAACGTATAGTTGATATGCCCGTTAAAGATGCGGCAAGATGTGAAAATACTGGACTTCTAGCTAAGAAAATCAAAAGTGATAGTAGCAAATTTAATAACTTCAACAAATCTTCTTACCAATTCCTTCTAGTCGTTTCAGATCTTGTGCCGGTCGTAAGTATAATTTAAGTATTATTAAGAAGAATAGTAGAGCACATACCAAAGCAACAATCATAACAGGGTTAAGTATGCTTACCAATATTAATATTCCAATCATTATGAAGAAAATCTGTGCAGGAAAATGTTTATATATTCATGTACAATAGATATAGAGAATGCATATAAATATAAATATATGACAGCAAGAAAGACGGCAAATTTATAATTAATTTTGAGCTTTGCCTTTCCGAATAACATTTTTCTAAATTCAACGTTTCAAAAGTACAAAGTCATGGAGTATGTTAAAAAACACGGCTCCCATTACCAAAAAGCTGTATATTCCGATCCGATGAATTGTCTCAATTTAAAACAAAGGTTGTCTCTAAGAAAGTTAGTCTCATGTCGTCATTCTTTGAAGATATACAAAATTCAAAGTGCCTTTCACTAACGTACGTTGACACGTGTTAAAACATTATTTTTGGCCAACGAGGAAATATTTGACGTCTTGGAGATTTATAAATCTATACCTATACAATACCTATAGCTATATACAGTATACACTTATTTAGTATACTGGTACAGTCAGACCTCGTTTAGGGGTTCCTCGATTAACCCTGATTCGATATAAAGCTGTCCCCTAAATTTATGTTTGTTTAGTGCGTTTGGAGTACTGCGTAAAACATTATTAAATAGATTTACGGACATTTTCATTTTATGTTATACTTTTAGTTTAGATATTCTATATATACAAATTAAATAAAATAGGGATGCTGGGTTGAAACTAAATATACATAAATAATCGTATTTTTGTATAAATAAAAGTCATCATAAATGCCTAAAAGAAAGATTTTAGAACTTCAATAATTTTGAATCAAAACTTCAAATTCCGTCAAAATAACGGGTCTAGTAATAGTAGTGTTAATTTATATAAAATTATCTCGTTTACCGCTGTTTCTTTTAGCCCTTTGTCGTATAGGAACGCATCCTAAGCGTTTAACGAGGTCTTACTGTATTTAAATTTAATTTGTTTTAGAAAGTATAAATATTCTTAGAAGATTTTACATTTTTACAAAATGGTTTGACTTTCTTAAAAATAAAGGATTAATAATAATTCTAAATATATGTAGGTATTACTGTATGAAAGTACATTAATTACAAAATTATATTTTGGTAATTTTACAACAGAGCATACCTGAATAGCGTCCATTAACATTTTTGGTAATACTTCGTCAATTGTTCCCATATCTTTTGAAAATCGATTTAATATTCGACCAGAAGGATTTGTATCGAAAAATCTCATCGGTGCACATAACATCTTTGAAAACATATCATTATGTAAATTGCGTGAGGCTTGCATACAGATTATGTAAAACATAAATGTTCGACCAAAGCCTACCTTTAAAAAGTTACTATTGAACTGGTTGGAATTAAAATGTTTTATTATTTGCTTATACCACAATAACGGCTACTATAAATCCTGCGTAAATATAAACAGACTGAACAGTTGAAACAATAGTATTTTCATTATTGGTACGCAAGTACTCTTGCTGCGTCCAAAAATTGACAAAATAATCGGTGGCGCTTATCACCAATTGTGAAAAAATCATAACAATTCCGAACATAGACAAAACGTAAAAGTTTCCGCCAGCCTGAAAATATTTACACCAAACTTTTAATGAAACGCTACCATCGGCCTGTTCCTCAGCTTCTTGTTCGATGTAAACATCAGAGTGAACCTATGGAATATAATTAAGGAATATTAATAATATGTAATTAAAATTACTAATCATGTGGTGTGGTTCTACTTAAAATTAATTTCGAAAGTCATAAAACGAATTTTTCAAGTAGCAATATTCACTACTGACGAGACAGTTACTTAGCGTGGGTTTTATTTTTATGTATCTATGCAAAATGTCTATTTAAAATCTTTATTGGCTTATAATTTTTTTCAGTTTTCTAACAAAATATTGCGAAAATCATTAATATATCCAACTCAAAGCTGGTTATTCTGCAAGCCTAATTTTCAATAGAAAAATTGCTTTATAGAATACCCAGTTTTTAATTGCATATATTTACCCACGCTGTACAATGTACAGTACATGTCTGTAGCAGTGATACTAAAGACATGTACAGTACAATGTACATTCCTGTCTTTTCCGTTTCTTAATTCTAATCCTAATCCTTTTTTTACGGGACCTATTTTTACGCAAATTCACTTATACGCGATTTGTTGTTGCGACACGAATTCTTTTTTTTTTGCGCGATTTGTTTACGCGATTATTTAAAAACTTTAAATTCAAATTTACCTCTAAAATTAGGTTTAAACCTAAAATCTAGTATGAATTTATAAAATATACACTATTTTATTCGATTAGGTTTGTAACCCTGATTGACAGCTGTTTATCTTTTATTTTTGTATTTTGATTCTTGAAAAACGGCTCATTTTATCATTTTATTTTTAGTAATTCATCAAAATACATAAATATGTACATTTGAAATTCGGAGTTTCTTTTATTATTTTTGTTATGTCACTAATAACCACTAAACATTTTTCTCTTTTTTTGTCTTTTTTTACGCGACTTTTTCTAAACATAGAACCAATGTAAATATGTATATACATATACGTAATTTGTCATTTTTTTACGCGATTTGATGTTTTACTCGACGATTTGGTGGAACCGGTAATCGCGTAAAAAAAGGATGAGGTGTAATGTATAGGGTGAGTTAAAATGACTAGATTGTTCAATATTGTAAAGTTTAACCATCTTGACATTCATTATATAAATGTTTTGTAATCTTACCGATTTTGTAGACATTCTAGTAGATTGACGCATGAAATTTTGTTTTATATATGGTAGATCGGTTATAAGACCGTCTTCCGTAAATAACTCATCCTCAGGTTCTTTATCCTCATCTGTTATTTTAACCATTTTGACAAAATTCAGACCACTGTTTAATAATTCTTCGTATGTCCCTTGTTGAAGGATGTTTCCATTTTCAATAATAACAATTAAATCAGCTTCCTTCACAAAATGCACTTGATGTGTAACAAGAATTCTAGTTGCACCTTGTTTGGCCAAATAACCTGTCGGCCCAATAACTTCGTTAAATAAGTGACCACCAACACGGGCATCAACTGCACTTAATGGATCATCCAGAATATAAATGGATGCCGATTTATAAACAGCTCGTGCTAAACTATCATTGCAATAATAAAAATATTAAATTTAGATAGATATTGCCATAAATACTTTATCCTTGCTTGTTGCCCTCCAGAAAGTGATGCACCTCTTTCACCAACAATGGTCTTATCACCATATGGTAGTTGTCTAAAATCTGTATTTAAGGCACAACATTTTACAACCTACATAATAGAAATCTAGGTTGTAGTCATAATATTTAACGTCGTTTTCAGACATCTTACTTCATTATATCTCTCCTTGTTATATGGTTCATCAAATAATATATTTGCACGAACGGTACCTGTAAAAAGCCATGCTTCTTGTGATGAGTAAGATGTGCTTCCATTTATAATAGACAATCCAGATTGAACAGGAAGTTCTCCGAGAAGGAGTTCAAGAAGAGAGCTCTTAATATATTTTAATAAATAAATTACAGTTATACAGTAAAAATTAAAATAACAATAATTTCATTAGCTTACCTTTCCAGCACCGACTGGCCCAATTATAGCACAAAGCTGTCCAGGTTTAATATTAAATGTTATATTTTCAAGAGTATTTGGTGGAAATTCATTCCAGGAAGCTGTTACTTTTTTAATATCGATCGCATTTTCTATATAAAGTAAAAATTAAGATCGCGCACGTTTATATAATGAGTATTGTAATTCGAGTTAAATCATAACATTTCAAACCTTCAACTTTAGTGTCTGTTTTTGTATTCGATTCTAATTTATTTGATGTTAACCGCAATAGCCCTGATCCGGTATTTTTTTGTTCTTCCATTAAGAGGTACTCCTCTATGCGTTTAATAGATACAAGCGCTTCAGAGCCAAAGGCTAATGCAAACGGATACATTCCAGCTGCTGTCAACTACCGTTAAGATCTTTAAAAAAATATTTAAATTTTGCAAACAATAAAATACTTGAAGAGCATTAAAATATTGAGCCATAGAGAACACCACAGAAGCTGTTATATCTTGTTCGAGAAGTACGCACGAAACCATTGCCAAAAATAAAGTTGATCGCTCAGTAATAACCATTGTGCTAAAAAAATTAAAACAATAAAAGAAGCATCAAAGGAAACTTTAAAAAATAAGGAAAAGCTTCTTGTGATCGTATAGATATAGACAATATCAAACAACACTATAATATTCCCCAGTTTACTATCGTGACCTATTGTGAACTCTGAGAAGCTTTATAATTTATACATTATGCCTCTATCAGTAACAAGGTAGACTTGGAAACGTAATGAGGTCATAAAACCCACCAAACCAAACCTATTGTATTATAAGCCCAGCTAGATTTAGAACCTTTAAACAATGTGCTCTCTCATACATGCACATTGCACACTACCAACTCAACTATAAAACACAATTTTATTACCTGGTGTTAATAGCTTTTATGTATGAAGCTAATCGAATTTTTTGAACTTCCCGCCATCTAACTTCAGACACTATATGTGCAAATGGCTTCTCCCATGCGTACATTTTGATAACCTAAATAAATAAAAACTATTGTTTATAAATTATGAATTTATGTATGTTGAAAGTTTTGAGTTCACCTGTATACCGCGAATAATTTCGTTCATAATACCAACTCTCTGATCAGTTATTTTAGCAACTTTAAATCGTAAAACAGATAGTAACCGACCTAGTCCTGTTTGAACAGGAACTGTTTTTAATAGCAAGCCAACGACACAAATAATGGATGCAAATCCTAGTTGTTTCCATAAAAGAAATCCCACAAAAACTGCCTTTAAGAAAATTTAAATCATTTACATAAGTACATATGTATATGACAAATTAATTACATATATGTACCAATGTTCATTATATTCCTTTGATGACTACACTGATGACGTAACTGAAATTATTTCTCAAAATACTTTTATTTTTTTTTTAAACACCATAATATCACTAACTTTCTTTTCTTGAAAAATTCTCAGTTACAATTTATCGCACGATTACAGTGTAGCCATAAAAACAAATATACTCTCTTTAAGAGTAAAGAACAATGTTCAAATAAATAAACAAACACTTATCTTACTTGCAGTGGCAACAACCAAATATAATGAATAAAAATTAAAGCGTAGTCAAAACGGCTAACATCGTTGGACATTAAATTTACGACATACCCAGCAGTAATATTTGCAACAGATCTTTTTGATAATGTTAAAGTCTGGAAAATTATAGATTTTTCTTCAAATCATAATTTGAATTTATGTAGTTTCATTTTGTTCCTTAACTCACCTTTCTATAAATTATTGAACAACAAGCAGTTCGCATTCTAGCGCCGACCATTTTTAATCGCAATTCTGTGTGATGGTGGAAAAAACATGCACCCACTGAAAGAACTACCAGCGACAAAGAAAGCCAATATACATTGTTAAAAGTTTCCAACACACCAATGTCACTCCTATCGGCAGAATCATTAACAGATTCTTGTGTAGAGTTAAACAAGTCTGTATTATACAAATTTCAATAGTTAAACGTATAAATCATGTCGATAATCTATAATTCTGTTGATCAGATTTTATTGATTATGTTTGAGCTAAAATTAGAACATTTTTAAACAGTTTACCCAGTTTCCCATATTCAAATCGCTTATTTAAAAGAAAATTATAATTTCAATAAGAAACTACCAAGATGTTTTTACAACAACAAAAGAGCCGTCAATTATTACAGTATAAGGAAGGAGAATTGGAAATAGATTAGATACACATTTTGAAAATGAAATTGCAAGTGTCTTTAACTTCTTCAGGGAATTTTTAATTTTAGATTTTTTTAATTCTAAAAGGTATTGTAATGGTAAATAACGGTAATTTTGAATGCAAAAGTAAACGTACAGAAGTCTGTCAATATTCCTGAAGAGGTTATAAGGTGTTGATAAAAAGGAGGACGCAGAACCAAATAGTATCGAAACTATAAAATAAAGAAAAATTCAACATTCAATCAAACCCATGCTTGTTGATTTCTCGTAAATACTTTATTATTAATGTTGATTTAGAATATGTAGTTTGAAATATTGGACGACCAATGTAGTCATTTAACATTCTACTTACATGTAGATTGGCTAAGATTTTGTCGTCGACTATTCATCATAGAATTATTAGTAGTTTCATTTAATAACAAAAATGAATGGGTAATCACGTTTGACTGTTGAAAAAGTGCAAGAAGCTGACCCAAAGCAACTGGTATAAGAGTTCTAACAAAATAAAATTCATTATAATTTGCATTTAGGAAAGTAATAATAAATAAAAAAATATTTACCTACAAAGAACTGTTATAAAAGTAAATAATCCATCTAATAGTATATGTGGACCAAAGACTTTAAGCAATGCTGTTCTTAATCTGGGTTTTCTATGTTCTTTGATTGCTTTGCTTAACTGTTTTTTCCATTCTCTAAAATAAGAAATATTAATATCCTTTTAATTTGAATTTGTACTAAATACTAAAATCACATGCATCACAGTAACAACTATAATAAATAATGGTCACCCATTAATCTCAATCAACGCAGAATAATTCCAAATTAGCAATCATAAATTCAACATACTTACATATCTAGTTTATTTCCCAGATTTTCCGATAAATCTCTATCTAAACACTGTGTAATATGATTTTGGTTGAGTCCATTCTGTGTACCCTTAAACAAAGTTGGCATCAACCATACAAACAATAATTGAGAAATATTGTTGGCTCCGGCGCGGGGATTTTTTAAATCGGGTGTCTTCAAATTATGCATTTTTATTATACTAGTTATATGTCAAATCGTCTGTAATCAAAATAAATTAAATCGAAGTTCTAAATGGTGTAACTTTTAGTTATTTAAGTTTAACAGTTTGCATGTAACTATACTAACTACCTAAATGAATAAGAATAAGTATTCATGTGATGTAATAACATTAATCAAAAGTATGTTTCAAATACAATTATTATTGTTATCAAAAAGTCGTTATTTATGTATATAGTTCAAGGAACATCACGACCTGCAATAGACTAATAAATACATTTAAATATGAAAGATTTTATTTAAAATACTTGGATTAATGTATATAAATTATTGTTTCCATAGTATGTATTTTCAAGAAAACAATCATTTGAATATTGAATGTTAAATTGAATAAGACAAAAAATTATACGTAGCTACCAAATTAAATCCAACCATTCAAATTAATTAGACTAATAACTGATAAGATTTAGAAATGTATTAAACCGTATAAACCTAAACTCTTCAGTATGAGGTACAAAAGTAAAGTACAACCTTCAATCGATTCTATCTAATAATCACATTAGCAAATCCAGACTAGAGCGTCCGAGTCCTAAAAATTTTCTTCAAGAGAACAGGTTAAAAACAAAAACTTGATTACCGAAAAAAAAAATTTATATTTCTCGAGAATCTATTTTCTTTTTTGCTTGCAAATAGCAGTGTTTTCAAGGCTTTGGTGAACTTAAAAATGGAATCCACAAAATATTTCAGTTCTTTTCATAATCCAAAAAGTTTTCAGAATGTGAGTTCACATGAAATTTAGAAGGAATGTTAAAAACAGGAAATTATAAAGATGCCAAAGAGTTCTCATCACGACTATTTAAATCTGCTCACAGCGAGTTTGAGTTCGAGAAAATAAAATCCACCTGCTTGGAAAAAAATATACTAACAACACAAATGTATCGCTTGCGGATAAACTGATCGCCCCAATTAAATCCCATTCGAGTAATATGCCTATTAATGAAGATTTACATCTTATCACAGTTATGATTAATGAAGCAACTGGATAAATTACAACAAAACTTAAACTGTCTAAAAAGCATTCAGCTAAAATCGGCATAGGGGGAGCATGTTTTTTTCATTAGTTGGCAACATTTTAACCGTCAAAAAGATGTCCCTTAGTGATCAAAATTGGAACAACATGGTGCTTTCCTAATAGCTATTTTCTAAAAAAAATCAATACTAATGTATGTAGTGTATTAAACGTACATTTAGTTTCACCCAATGTAAAACTCCAAAAATTACACAACTATAGAAAAATTAACCAATATAAAAACTGTTTAAAAGAACATCAAAAAACACGTCTGCCCTTTTAAACGAATTTATTCCAACTCATATTTTTACAAATAACAACTAAATTTCCTAAAATTAAATATGCAGCTGGAAGCTACAATTAATTAATAAAAAATAAGAAATAAAAAAAAAATAAGAAATAAAAAAAAAATAATAAACCCAACAATATGTCATAAAACCCAAAAACAAATATGTGAACGATACCTTTAATAAAAGAAAGATAAAAACAAAGAACAATTTACATTTTGCAAAATATGTTTTAGACAATGTACAAATAAATACTGTACTTAAATAATTTATTAAATTAAAACAAAGTCCCTAAATTGTATATACAGGAAGATGTTATATAAAAAGACATATATTTTATGTTTTTTTTTAAACTGATGTAATTTGAGAATGAACTAATTTTTTTTTTTTCATTATAATAAATAAAATTGAAATAACGTTATATTTTCTTTTATTTATTTGATGTCTCGAAAACAAAATTTAGTCGAGTTTTTGAACGCTCTAATCAGGACTTTAGGTGGCGTTTAATTGACTTTAATTAATAAATATAAAAATAGAGCATTTCACTAGTCAATATGTGATGGTAGTCATTCAAAATCGCACTACTAATAGTTAATTAGCCAGTTACACCTTAAAAACAGTAAGTTCCGTAATAATAATATCTGTGGCCACATGTAATAGCTTATCTGCAAAATTGAAAGATTTCAGTATAGAGCAGTATTAATATTTTGGCGCATTTTGAAGAAAAGTTTAAATCAAATTACAATAAATTTAATTCAATTGTATAGATTATATACGTATAAAGCAATGGTAACATAAATTAAACGTTGTGAATTAAAAATTCTATAAATAATAAAAAATTAAAATAAACAAATCAATTTTTGATTTTTAATGTTACATTAAGTAAATGATAATACCTAAATCAACTAACATTTACCTAATTTACTAATTCCAAAGCATCATATAGTGATAATTGATTAATTAATTTTTTTTTTTCATAAATAATATTTTCACTTTTTTCAAACATACCAGATAAACACTCTATTTGTCTGATTAGTGCAGCTTGGAATTCAAGGTGTATATAACTACATATATGTATATTGTAAGTACAAATGTTTAGTTTATTAATAATATTATGTATAAACAACCTTATACCTATGTATGTCTAGAGCAGCGGTTCCCAATTGAGAGGTCGCGATCCAATTTGGGGTCGCATGCAAATTAAATTGGGTCGCATACAATTAGAAATGTGAATGAGTTTTTCAAATATTGAAATATTTTTCATAACATTGTAAACTCCTCTCTCATCAATAAAGCACAATGCACCGCACCGTTCCGTTCCGTCCCGTCCCGCTTAAATTTAGCATCTAGTCACAATAACACCCTTCTGTTCTGACAATATCAAAATAATAAACCAAGATCCAAAATATTGTAAATGGTTAAAAAAGTTTATTTTCATTGATGATTTTTCAAATCGAATAAAACGTATCACTACACAGTTTTAAAAGCCAAATTGAGGTTATGTGTTCCGTTCGATTCCGTTCAATTTTAATTTTTGCCAACTCTCGATGTACTGTTCCGATCGTTGTGACATAGCTTCCGTAAAGCTTATCCATTTGTATGCTATATGTTGTCATTTTCAATATGTAAAAACGGAGCGGAACGGAACGGTGAGACGCATTGTGCCCGTAGCTTAAGGGATATCAATTTCTGTACTAGGACGGAGCAGTTATACTATGAAGCGTAAACCATGCTACAAAAAATTTTACATTTCACATTCAAAGATTTGGTTATATGGGTGCGTCACGAAATAAGTGAGTTTAAAATTAGGTCGCATGAAAAAAAGGGTGGGAACAATAGTCTAGAAACATTTTTTGAAACCGACAACTAATTTTAATGCATTTTATATTAAAGTAATAATATTTATTAAATGGAATCTAATCTAAACGAAATATGAATACCTTAGACAGGACCAAATCTATCATATGATTGAGACTGACCGGGCATCAAACATATCTAAAAGCAAGGGGTGCAACTCCGGTAACTCTTTGCAAACATAATATAAGCACAGTCTAATTCTCTAAGTCGAAATTTGCATGTCTATCCGAATATCCGTCTGTACTCATACGGGTATATTTTAATCGACATAGTCAGTTATTCCTTTTTCACTGGATTATTTAGCGCTTTGTCGTCCAGAAACACTAAACTGTACACAGTAAAATTCCTATAATTCAGGCTGACCTGGGAGGAACGTCATTCATAATTTTTTATGGTATGAAATGTTTTGTTTTAATATATATATTAACAACTGAAATAACTGAGGGTAAAAAATTGAAGAAAATCGGATGCGTGAAAGAGTAGAATACATACGGTACTTGCTATAGTGAAAATATAGAAGAAACATAGCTAATAAATAATTTATAAAAAGGCGATTGTTTTCAGTGAAATAATAAATATATTATATTAGGTTAAATGTTAAAATATTAGATCAATATATTGGAATGTAAATAAATGAAATAAATTATTTTATTTACTTTTTAAAATCCTTAATATTTCAAAGACTTTGTCACTTTTTGAATAAAAGTATATTATTTTGACTGCAAAGGTTTACGATAAAATTTGCATAGGACAAACTGGTCATCTTTAAAACGTAGAATGAACCAATACAAACGAGATAACAAAATAGCCTGAAAATAATCCAGAAATTTATTTTCTTCTTTTCCGTCCTTTAAAATTAATTTTTTGGAACAATATTTCGATGATAAGATTTGATTAAACCTTATATTTTTTACTTCGATAAATTTAAAATTAATATTGGAAAAGTTAATGTTTCTTAGGTAGTCGTCAATTAAATTTTAGATATCGGAACAATCCCGACAAAATCTGGACCCTGTCGTCAACATTTTGAAATTGTTAGAAAACCGTTAACATTCTTTCCATGACTTTATACTTTTGCTACTGAAATACTGTAATAAAATCCGAAATCGTGTTAGTTCTCCTAATATCAATGAATAGTTACTTAAATTGAATATACAATATTTAACTCAAATATGTACATACATATATACATACATATATACATGTATAGTACATGCATACATATAGGATAGGTATGCATATATAAGCGCGTAGTTTTTAAATTAATAAACATATAACATTAATCCTATACTACGACGTATGATAGTATGTTTAATTTTAATGCAAAAAATTACCATAATTATTATAAAAAAACGAACCTGTATTGTTACAATTATTGAAACGTTCTGATTTTTTTTCCCTCTATTTATAACGTGTCTGGTGTTTTTTAAGCGAATATTACGGAAGTTTAATTTAAGGTGTACCAAAGTATGTACAAAAGTAGGTACAACAAATAACGAAAGAGAAATAAATAAAAACAGAATATCTAAGAATCTAATGAAAATTAGAGATCTATTAATTTCTTATTATTTATTACACTTTTTGAAGCATATTCAATCATTGTGTAAATAAAAAACAAATAATATGTATATTTATCGGCTTTGTTGAAAAGACATATTTATGACAATTGACCAATTTATAACACTCATTACTATTCACATAGAAAACAATTCAATAGATGGATTTGGTGCCAAATCTATTACATTAAACAAAATTGTTATTAGGCAATTATTGGCAATTTATATTATTAGGGTAATTTAATTCAACTCTCCTAAATTGTTTTTGTTTTTATTTGTATGAAACACTGTTTAATGATTATTCTATAGATGCATCCCCTAGGTGTAGTCACGCTGAACAAAAAAGGTACGTAAATATAATTCATTAATTTTAATCATTTCCATATAATTTGTATATATGAAAAATGTTAATGATTATAAATCAAAAGTGGTTAGCTCCTCACAATATACAAATTTTAGTAAAATATAATTTGAACAAACAATTTACTATAATAAATAATGCTTAAATTTACAATAAAAATACTGATTATAGGTATTTAAATCAATTTGTAGAATTAAGACCTTAGAAAGTGCAAATATCTAATTATTTTATTTTGTAAATGAAATTGGTTTTAGTTATTTTACTTACTACAAAAATATATGAACACTCACACTTGACACATATGAAAATAATTATTAACTAAATGTAAAACAAGCTATATGTAAATACATACGTCCAATAATTGTAAATTTTAAACAACTCTTGAGACGTTAAAAGATTACAACAAATAGAAACCCGCCTTTCTTAAGCTGTAATGTCTGTATAGTTATTATTCAAATGGTACCAAACGGTGGTCAATAATGGTACCAAGTTTATAGCGGTTTTAAAATATCAAATGTGTAATAGTGTCACGTCAATGCTACCAACAACATTATTCACGATAAATTGTTAGTATGATGTTAATGAAAGGATATTATAACTTTGGTACGGAGTTTGTAACTCTCCTTAATAGTCATCGTAGAAATTGAACATCATCGTCTTTATCGTGAAACTTTAAGTCGAAGTATTCATGTCCGTCCATCCGTCTATCTATGATCAAGATTCCGGCTAAACAGTTAAGAGCTAAAGAGTTTTGACAGTTTAATAGCGTAATAGCTGAAATTACATAAATTGTAGAACTTTTTGGTCTATGAGTGAGATTTTCAATTTTTTGTTGTTTATAATTGTTGTCAATAGTAATAGTAATGACATTTCAAGTTTATTGGATATATGACATTTTGATTTTGAACCTTCCTTTCATAGAATATAAATAAATACATATCACGAATTCCATATAACATACTGTGACAGTGTGCGAAATTGTTTATCAAATATTACCTGCAAAACATTTTTTCTAAAAAATTTCTTTATGATTTATAACCATTTATTAACCATTTTAAAAATATCAACTTTTTAAAAATCACATTATTAATTACCAAAATATTTAAGAAAATATGGAAAACGTACGCGTGACAAATTTTATACTCCGATTTTAAATTATGTACGTTATTTGAAATTTTCTGCGAATTGATTTTTGGAAGAATTTTTTTTTGAAGGTATGCTGAAGTATTTTAGTAGAGTTTGCTTTAAAGAAATATCAATATTAACAAATCTATTAAGGATTCACTGAATAACGTCACATGTCATTCGAATACAATCAATTCTAAAAGATATACTTACTACCAAAAATGTTATAATAATTTTTTAAAAATTAATTTTAATTGATAGATTTGGGCAGGGTTGGGAAAAAATCCTATTTAAAAAAAAAAAAAAAAATCCGATTTTTTTGAATTTTTTTCTTTTGTTTGTTTTTTTTTTTTGGTTTTTGTCAATTTGTTGTTTTAATATTTTCTCAATATTGTTTAATACGCTGACGTTCATTTTCTTTATATTTGGTCCATTCTTCAGTGGTCCATTTTTCAGAATTGGCCCGTTTTTTCTCCCGAAAACATTTCATAGCCTCCTTTCCCATTCTATTCTCAATATATGTAAATATATAATTAAAAAAAAGAAATGAAATCTAAAACGATTATGATGGATTAAAAAAATAAAACCAATTTCGTAAAATGAAAGTGTCACATGTACGAAATCGGTATAATTTTTAAAAATAAAATATAAAAAAAAAGTTTATATCCATTTTAATGGTTGACTCAAAAATACAAATAAAGAGACATAAAAAAAAAATTATCATCGAGATCATTTCAATTTCAATGTTTTTTATAACGTACATGCATAGATAAAGTATAAGATGGTTCACTTCATACAATGAATTTAGTCAAAAGATCAGCACCCATTGGGATACAATCTCAAATCTATTGTAAATTTTGCAGTGTATTTATCG
>JANSTT010017737.1:0-15967 GCA_026745375.1 Platyura marginata | reverse complement strand
TTATATTTATTTTTAGTTAGCATACTTTTACTTCCACTCAAAAGGGAAAAATAAATCTATTTCTACTGGGTATATACTTCCTGTTTTAAAAATGTTATTAAATTTAATGATAGATTTAGCACCAAATCATTCCAATCCAATGATCCAGATCTATCTACTACTACATCTTTGATAATCATATAATCAGCGTTCTGAGAGCTGAATTGGTGATGAATTGGTATCTAATGGCATACATTTTAAATTGATTTTTCCATATAACTACATACCTTTCGTAATTATTTATAGAATAAAGGTTCACCATCAAATGAATGTAGATTTAATTATGTGTAATACAATTATACCTTAAAATTACGCGATAAGTGGAACCAACAAAAATCGCTTAAGAACTTTTGTCGATCTTAGAATTCGCGCGAAACGCGTCCGATCATAGCAAAGAGAAACATTGAAGATAGCGGGCAGCAGTTGCTAAATAATCAAAAACCGCGTAACTCTGAATTCGCGGAAGTCGGGGTATTACTGTATATACAATATATCCATGTACATTGTACAGTTAAATTTCAATTCGGATAACCTTGAAGAAATTACTAAAAAACAGAATTTGTTCCTGAAATGATCCGAAAATTATTTTTATATTATTAAATTACTGGTCTTCAAACTTAAGTCAGCGGTTGTCATAATTCTACGATATATTGTAAAATTACAATTTTTAAAATTCGAAATCTATCTATCATTTCAAATTACAAATCTACAATGACTTCTAACAAAAATATTTTGTTATATTTTACTTTTTTTTTATTATTAAATAATTAACAATTCCATTTTGTAAGAAATTGTATATTATAAATAATAATTAAAAACCTAAATGTCGCACGGTTAAATAAAAAAAAAATTATATAAATGTAATATCGTCGTTGTAGAGTTAAGACTCATTATAACTACATTTTTTACAACAATAATGGTCATAATTGTAGTAAATGAGCTATAACCTCTATAATGAGGATATAAATTGTTATTGTATCATACACACTTTAAAAAATAAAATAATAAATTTAAATTTTACAAGCAATTTGAAAACTACATAAGATAATTGTATAACTTTACAGAACGAAATAATTTTATAATTACATATTGAGAGATGTTTAATTTTAAAGCTAATAGTGACTTTTAGGTATTAAGAAGTGTATTATTTTTCGTTATGAACTCTTATCCTGGAACGATATTTTCTTTATGAATATTGTCCCTTGGCTTACCATAATCCTTTAGTGTAAACCACCAATTTTATTGGACTTATCGTTAACTATTAATATTTAGGTTTTTTTTTTTGCACTTGAAAACAATATATCTAGTTCTTGTAGTAAACTCTCTCCCGTAACCTTTGGGAAAAACAGATATTGAAGATTTTAAAAAAATTATTATCAATTTCATAGTTATTTTGTGAACATTTCTTGTAGAACTAAATATACAATACATTTGAAATTTGAGAACTACATATCGCACCACCAGTTGAATAAGGGCCTATTTAAAAAAAAGACCATTAGATAATGAGATAATTGACCTTAAACATTTGACTCATAGATTTTCTATTTTGATTTCATACTGTATATGAAATATAAAAGGGAAACTTTGGTTTCATGTAGAAATTTTCAAAATTTTTTTAGCGTTTTTTTCGTGTTTTCTTCTCGAATTGGAAATTTTGCAACAACAAAAATCCAATAAAAATTTTGGTCACTCGGTTCGACCGGTCGTAGGCACAATAACTCAAGAACGTGTTGAGCTAGAAGCTTGAATTTTTTTGTTGATTGGTTAAAATATGTCAAAAACGGCGGGGATTGTAAATGTGCGAAATCCCCCCCTCCTTCGACCCCCTCCTATACAAACATTAAATCAATTTCATTTTAAAACTTATTGGATTTCTTTAACTTGTCATTCTTAACTCAAAAATATACTTTTTTTAGATGTCTCAATATTGAACTGGGGGTGCGATGTGTATGTACGTTAGTAGAAAGCTTAAGGTGAAGTATTCTGTATTTATTTCATTATACTAGAAAGCAAAAACGGAAACGAAACAAAGCAAAATTATAGGCTCAACAAAGTACTAATTTCATTTGAACAGCCATAAAATGTTATTATTTTGTAATAATAAATCCAATTCTTTCTTTTTATACTTCGAACAATTTCAACAATTCGAACATTCAAAATACACATGTGGTTATACTATACCTACCCTCTACCTATTATCAAAATTACACAATTCTTCTACATACATAGATTTATTGAATATGATTTTAAAGTATTAAATTTAATGCCGTTTTTATAGAATTGTAAGAAATGTAATATATGTAAATAAGAGGATGTCCTCTTATTAATTAATTGCGAAGTTAAAATTATATATTATAATTATTATAAATATATGAGTAATATAAATAAAACGTTCGAGAAATATAATAATGTTAGTTTTTAAATTCAATATTTAATCTAAACTTCTAAAATCTAAAACAAAACTATTGAATATATTAATAATATTAAAATAAAAATAGAAAGTTTTTCGGTAGCAAAAATTCTCATAGGAATTGGAAGAAACAATAAAAAAAAAAAGGAGAAAACTACAAATGATGAGGTTTTAGTGCAAATCAAAACGCGGTGCTTCCTTAGAAGCATTATTTATAAGCTTTTCTGTATATATTGACGATGTAGTAATCGTTAAAGACTTTTGGTCATGCCAAATAATTCGTTGTGCTTCTAAAGATCTGATCAGATTTTGTTATGGTATAAAATATTTTGCTTCTAAGAACAGTATAATAATACATATAACCATAACCAATATTATTTATTTTATTTATTAATAACAAAGAAAAACAAAAAATATTATTTGTATTTTTTGTTTAATTTTGGTTTAAACCTATCAAGTGTTTCATTAAGTCCAGAATGCTGCAGTGGAATAAAATCTTTCATAGTGGTTATTTTATATTTTTCAATGACATCTTTCTTAGCATCACGGACATTGTTGACAAATTTCTAAAAAAAAATTGTTATTTGAAATTATTTAACAAATAATTTTTAGTTAAAAATGTATATATACTCTGTTAGTTTGTTCCCTGACAATTCTCTTAGCCTTTGCAGCGTTTACTGAACCGCCTTTGCCCTTCATCTTTTTCCGTGGATCGAAATTGAACGTTGGTGCTTTTAAATACTGTAATTAGAAAACATTACACATTTAAATAATCTTTTTAAACAGAAAATTCTTTACCAATAGTTTCTTTTGTGCCTCAACCTTCCCCTTAAACGTAGGAACGTCTACACTAGCAATAGACGATGGATCCAAAGCAATAAATTCTTTTGGAATTTTATCCAATAATGCATGAACTTCATACTCTCTTCTCTGTGATTTCGTTTGAAATGGATTTGATTCAAGAGCATCAAAATTTGGTTCACCAGAACCAGGAACTATTAATGATGTAAATCCTTTTTGTGTCGATACACCCAGTACATCTTCGTACGCACAAAATCGCATGCCATGGATGTAAGCATTACATCTCTGTCTTAAATATGGAAGATTGCTTGTAATAATATTTGGTTTCCGATACACTTCGCATACATTCCCCATAGCAAGAGCTAAAAGCCCTTTTTGAGATATTGCAATTTCATTGGCAGCCATTCGTGTTTTATATTCAACAATGGGTCCTTTCAACTCTCGAATATCCCAAACTTTGACCGTTTTATCAAGACCACTAGTTGCCAAATGAATTCCGTTTGAATCGACTGTCAAGGCAGACATTGGCGTTGAATGACACAAAATTTTCGCTAATGGTTCTCTGCATGTAGGCGTCCACATTGAAACTACACCTTTTGATCCACCTATACACAAAACACCATTAGCATTATTCTGGCACATCATTCGTATAGGTCCTAATTTGGAATTATATTGGGCAGACATTTCTCCAATTGACACATCTAACCAACTTAAATACCCTTCCTCATTTCCGGTTGCTAATAAAAAATGATATGGAAGAAATTCTAAGCGATTGACTCGATTCATTTTCTTAATGCAATGTAGTTCCGTTCCTTGGTTATCGTAAATGTGAACCCAGTTTTTTTGTGCTATTGCAAACATTGTTTCAATGTGAAGCCATGCAACGTCCACAACTTCTTCGGTAACATTCATTTCGCAATGTAAACGTTTTGTGATCCAATCGAATGCCGCTACATGTCCTATTTTACCGCCAAGTAATAAATGCCTTCCATTCTTAGTATATTGCATACGGTATGGACCAAATTCAAGATCAAGATTAAAATGCTTCGCTGCAGATGTTATATCCACATTAGCTATTATATCTGACTGATTATATTCTGCTGTACATTCACCCTCAGCTGCTTCAATAAATCTAAAAGGAAATCAATCAATTACTATGCATAATGCATATAGTTACGTTAGTTCCTAGTAATAGTATATAAAATATATTTTATTACCCCTCTTCCTCATTTCGTAGAATTTCTGTTCTTGCTGCCTGTTCATTTGCAAAATCCAAATAAATTTCTTTTCGTTTTAGTTTTTGCTTAAAAAATTTGGTTCGTACGCCATCTGTATGAAGACCCTCTCCCCTAGAATGTCGCTCTAGAACTACTGGATTAATAGATAAATTATGCTTTCCGTTAGACCTTTTTGTGAAGCGTTTGCTTTTTAGAGATTTTGCTTGCTCAAAAACTTTAATAATCTTTGTCTCAAACTTTTTGGATCGTTTATTCAAATTATTCTTTAAACCATCTTTATCACCAGAAAATAAACCATCTTCAAAATATCGTTTGGATTTATTTTTTATTTTTTCACTTTGTTTAACTTCCATTTCCAATAGATTAATCGAATATTAAATTATTTCTAAATAATGTATCCACTTTTAATATAACTCGTGTACACACCAAAAAGAAAGCACCCATTAACCAATATTCATCAAATCATCATTGAACATGACGTTCGACACCGACGAATGGTAAGCATAATATGACATTTTGTATTGAACGCATTCTTCCTTGTATATAATGTGTAGACTTAAGACTTGAGAGGGTATTAAACAACACCACTAAGGAATCGAAATACATATCGACTGCAGCCCTACCAATCGACAATCAAAAGAATTTTAAGCGTGGCTGGGCAAGGTACCAAAAGGTGATTTTTGTGTAAAAATTTATATCTAACATGCTTTAAAATTCTTTTAATATATTTTATCCGGTTTATTTCATATATGTTTCCTGTAATCCAATGTTAAACATTTAAATTTTACTAGTATGACGATTTTTGTAGTTTGAGAATAATTGACAAGTCGACAGTCATTTTTGTTTGTGGAGACTTGTGTGCTTGCTGATGGTGTTCAATTTTCATAATTGAAAATTAAAATTTTTTGTTTAAAAATTTTCATAGAATTCTAATATTTATAAATATCGATCTAGCCATTTTTGACACTAAATTTTATAATAACTTATTTAAATAGGAAAATGAGCAGCTCGGAGGAGATATCTTGGATAACCTGGTTTTGTGGATTGAGGGGCAATGAATTTTTTTGCGAGGTTAGTATTTGCTTTGTTCATTTATTATTATGAACATATTTTCTTGTAGGTTGACGAGGATTACATACAGGATAAATTTAATTTAACAGGATTAAATGAACAAGTACCTAACTACAGACAGGCTTTAGATATGTTACTGGATCTTGAACCAGGTTTTTTATTTTATTTTATTCCTAATAATTTATTATCTTATCTGCTCTATTCTAGAGGATGAACTAGATGATAATCCCAATCAATCTGATCTGATTGAGCAAGCAGCTGAAATGCTGTATGGCTTAATACATGCTAGGTATATATTAACTAATCGAGGTATCGCCCAAATGATAGAAAAATACCAAAGTGGTGATTTTGGACATTGTCCAAGAGTATATTGCGAGAGCCAACCCATGCTTCCTTTAGGTATAATTATTGTAATTTAATCAAAACGTTTTTATATATAAAACAAAATTCCAGGCCTCTCGGATATTCCAGGCGAGGCTATGGTAAAATCATATTGCCCAAAATGCATTGACGTTTATACTCCGAAATCCTCCAGACATCATCATACTGATGGGGCGTACTTTGGGACTGGTTTTCCACATATGCTATTTATGGTTCACCCAGAATACCGCCCGAAGCGCCCTACAAATCAATTTGTTCCAAGGTATGTTTTTTTGTATTTTACATATTTATTACCAATTTAAAATGTTTTATTGATAAGCTATTTTATTTCATTAAATATTAATGAATAATTATGATAAAATACACCCCTCTCACACCTCCAAAAATTTCCAATATTTATAAAATAACAGTTCTAAATTTGTTATATATACAAAGATCGTTGACCTTTATTCATAGTATATATGTACGTACATACGTATGCTAAAAGCAACAATTAAATAAAATCTACAATAAGAGAATATAGCTTAAATAAAATTCGAAATAATAACAGTAGAATCTCCCGAAAAAACTCGTCTACACCTCTCCCACTTGGGTTAATTTATTATCATAACCCTAAAACCGATAAATTCATTATATATGTATAGATAATATTTTATTATTGTCTCTTGAATGTCGATGGGACACCATGGATATAATCAGATTAAAAAAATGTATATGACAAGACAACGATTGAATTTCTAATTATTATTTCAGATTATATGGCTTCAAGATTCATTCCTTAGCTTATCAAATTCAACTACAAGCAGCAGCCAACTTTAAAATTCCAATGCGAGGGGTAAATTTTAAAAATGGAAATCGCAGCTTCTTACAAAATGTATAATTAAATTAAAAGTGTATCAATTTAAAAATTTAAAAAAAAAATTGTTGCTTTTTCTTTAATGAAAAGGAAAACCAATGATAATAAAACAATATCGAATATTTTTTTTATATTCCACATAAACAATTGGTAATATTAACGTTATTTTATTTTCAGTAAATGAGCCGTATCAATTTATTCATAATCGTCGTGTGGATCATCATCACGCTCTATAATTATATAAAACAGAAAATAAATATTAAAAAAAAACATGTATAAATTAGTAAAAATGGAAAACAATTTAACAATAGGACCATAAAAATGTTTTTAGTGGTCACGCGATATGTAATTTGCTCTATTTATTACATTATCACCACCAACAACAAAATTTATAATTTTGTAAAATCAGTTTTAATAATTAATCGAAAATATGTATAGTATCAATATATGACTAAACGAAAACTATATATTTTAGTAGTGTAGTATCATTTTATTGTTAAGTTAAACAAAAGGAGTGTGTAACAAAATTTGAGCCGTTTTTAATGGGGATTGAAGGAAATTGATTTAATTTTAATTTTATTTGTATGTGTAATCATTTAAACAATAAAATATAGAAATTAGGTTCTCAAAAAATCTCAAATAATAATAGACTGGATGCGAAATGACAGTCCCTGGATCGGAAAAAGTCAACAAAACAACGTTTCCTATACAATTTGAGCATTTTTACTTATTCAAATATATTAGTCAATTAGGCACTGTTGTTAATATAAAGTATAAACCACGATCTCCCCATTAAGTTTGTAAGGCTTATTAATTTAATAAAAATAAAATTGTTTCGGTTTTCTTTTTGTCATTGCAATAAAGTAAGCAAACAACCAAAATACTTTTTTATGTAATCCTATGTTGTAAATTGGTTATATTATTATGCAAATGATACTTGTAGTGTAGATCAATAAGATTATGATCTTTTATTTCTTTTCTTTTTTATATGATTTCAATAAACTACCTAGTTTAAATTAAAAGCTCGTGTTTTAAACTAATAAAGACGCTACTAATTTTACTTTACTTTGGGCGTCATGTAAATAGTTTTTAAATAAAACAGTTTGATGGCGAAAAAAAATACGTAGTTTAAATTACATCTCCCAGTTTTAGAAGATTCTGCGTGGTTTAAAAGTTATCTACGGAATTCCCTCCAATATGAAACATTCCTATGTCGGTAATGCAGAAAAATGAATCTGTTTATTTATTAGCAACTTCATTTCAATTCATTGAAAAACTGTCAAATTTAGTTCTTTAAAAAACCACCATGCGGACATGACAAATATGAGGTTTCGAAACTACTTGCGGACCAACTCTCTCCTCTCCCTTCAATGAAATATTAAATAATTAAAAATTAGAGAGTGAGTAATTTTTTTGCTTTGTGAGGGTGGAAAATTTTACATTTTTAGTTGAAAATTTTATAAAAATGGCATAAAATCATCAAAAATTACCATACTTTTGTTACTTAATGGTAAATGATTAAATTCACATTGATATTACTGAGCAAGAACTTGGAATTTATTCCGAAAATGCTTTCAACATTTTTGCTTGAGTGATCATCGAAACTATTGTTTCTAAATAAGTATTAAATTTATTGCTTTAAATTTATATTATACCGATGACACCGGTGAACAATTAATATTTGTAAACATTTTCTCGCTTTTCGTATTTAAACCATTATTTGTGTGGCATAATTAAACCGATTATCTTCTGAAATTTTCTCGTTAAATTTGTCTGTGATAATATGGCCGAATTAATGAGAATGGGCGGTGTTATTGGTATACAGAAAGATAAACTTGGTTCCCCATCAACTGGATCAGAGGATGGCGGTGGATTAGACCTTGGCGAGTTAGTTCAGGAATTAGATCATGATGAACTTGATGGACCTGTTATGTCAAATGGTAATTACAAATATACTATTGGTCATCTTATAAATATACAGTTGCTCTCAGTCGGATTCGTACAACACGTATTTTATAGGAAAAAGCTTCTATAAAAACATGCGTAATTAATTAAATTTTTATTTTATATATTGGTAAAAGAAAAAGATAAACATCTATTTAATTTCTTAAATTGAGTAATTTTGCTAATCTTTTATTTATCATTTCTTTTTGTACATTTTATTCTCTTAATTTGTTATTGATTCAATAAATATAGATATGGTAAAATGGAGACCATCAACTTTTTCCCTGCAATTCTCTCCACCTTCTATCCCATCCCCTGAGCACGCTTCCTTCGATTACGAAAAAAGTGTTCTCCGGAGGAGAGGTAAAGAGAACTGGCCAACAATCTCTCCTCTAAGACTCCCTCGAACCATCCCCACAACTTTATTGACTTTCTCTATTAACGTTTGGAAACAAGCCTCGAAATATAAAAAGAATACTATTCTATAGACATTCTACTTGAATCTGATGGAATACATAAACACTCGAACTATCGTCCCTTGGCTATATACATTTTCTTTTAATATAGTTTTATTTATATGTTGCATCTTGATCATTTCGATAAAAAAAGGTTAACTTTGTAAAACATTTATACCAAAATCTAAAAAGGTTGTTCATTTAGGAGATCGTCCAGCATTAATTGCACCACCAGAAAGTGAATGGTATCATGGTCGCTTAGATCGATATTGTGCTGAACAAAGACTACGAAATTCAAACAAACTTGGTGGTTACTTAGTAAGGGAAAGTGATAGAAAACCTGGATCATATGTTTTAAGTTACTTAGGACGTACAGGAATTAATCATTTTCGGTACATTTATTGAACAAGATTAAAAGAGTCAATAATTTTAAATATTACTTTCAGCATAACTGCGGTGTGTGGTGATTTCTATATAGGAGGGCGTCAATTTTTCTCGTTAAGCGACTTAGTTGGTTACTACACATCATGTAGTGATCTTTTAAAACGAGAACGCCTTATTACACCGATTGCTCCACCAGAACCGGTTAATGATAAAAAGCGTGTGGTAGCCATTCTTCCATATACTAAAATGCCCGACACCGATGAATTAAGTTTTCAAAAGGGTGACATATTTTTCTTGCATAATGATATGGGCGATGGATGGTTATGGGTAACAGCACATCGAACTGGAGAACAGGGAATGATATTTAGAGAATTGGTTGAAGACTTAGATCCAGCTATCGATCCAAATACAGTATTTCCATGGTTTCATCCCAATTGTACAAAAAATGAAGCTGTAGATATGCTAGTTAAAGCTGGCCCAGGAAGTTTTTTGGTACGTCCAAGCGACAATTCTCCTGGAGATTATTCTCTGTTCTTTCACATTAATAATCAAATTCAACGATTTCGAATAGAAAAGAAAGGTGTACGTTATTTGATGGGTGGCCGAACGTTTGAATGTTTAGATGCGGTAATTAATCGTTATCGGAAAGAGCAAATTGTCGAAGGTCATTGTCTTAATCATCCAGTGGTTAATGGCGCTCAGCCAGAATTTAATCATCAAATGGCCGTATCAATTGCAGCAGAAAAAATTTATGCAACGCTACGAGAATGCCGTGATCAAATAGGTCTAAAAAAAATCAAAGGTATAAAACACCATGGTTATCTGTTTAAAAAGTCTGATAAAACTACAAAATGGAAACAACTTTACTTTGCTCTAATAAATGAAGGTTCAGAAACGCACTTGTGCTTTTACGACAATCCGAAAAAAACAAAACCAAAGGGCCTTATAGACCTTTCTTGTGCATATTTATACCAAGTTCATGAGTCGTTGTGGGAACGGCCGCATTGTTTTCAAATTGTCGAAAGAGCACTACCGTGTTTGGCTACAATTAGCTTTTTATGTGCCAACAGTCAAGATAGTTATGTTGAATGGATCAATGCCATAAAACCACAATGTGTATCACAACTTGGTAATGTTCAAACAAAAGTATTAAGATTAAGGGAGCTAAGAAGCTTAAATTTGCAAATATTAGAAGCACATCGACTGCCATTTAAATTAGTTCCTCAGCCTTATTGTAGTATCTCATTGAATCAAGTAAAGGTTGGTAAAACAAGAATAAAATCTGCACCCGATCCAGTTTGGGAAGAGGAGTTTGTATTAGACGATGTTCCTCCAGATGTAATGTCTTTAACTATAACAGTGCTGAGCCGAGGTAAACGTGGTAAAGACTCGGAAATAGCCGAATTGACCATCGATTTGGCAAGCCTAAAGAATGGTCAAGAGACTGAAGATTGGTATGCCTTAAGTGGGATGACACCAATGGGAGAATGGGGCTCGTTACGTTTACGTATGCGATATTTGGATGATCTGATTATGCCATGTGAAGAATATAGTCCATTACAACAATTACTTCTAGAACCAGAATTGAATTCTGTCAAAGCTTTGGCCGAACTATGCCATAACGATCGAGTACCATTGGCCACATCATTATTGCGTGTTTTTCGACATGAAAAACGAGAAACTGAATTACTTCGCATTTTATGTCAAGCCGAAGTTGCACGTGAAAGTGAAACATCAACATTATTCCGAGGTGCTTCTTTAGCAACTACATTAATGGATTTGTATATGCGGACTGAGTGTGGTGCTTTTTTACAATCAGCTGTCTCAGATACGGTAACACGAATTTTAGAAACAAAACAGTCAGCCGAATTAAATCCAACAAAAATGGACGTGAACGATGATGCATGCTCAAATGCTGAATTTCTTTTACAAATTCTAGATCAAGTGACCCAATCAATATTTACATCTCCAGATGCTTGTCCACGATCCGTACGTTTTATTTGTAATTGTCTACAAAAATCCGTTGTTGCCAAATGGCCAACCGAACGATTAGTACGCACACGAGTTGTGTCTGGTTTTATATTTTTAAGACTGCTGTGTCCGTCATTATTAAATCCACGACAATTTGGTTTAGTCACTGAAACACCCCCAACAGCAGCTACCAGATCGTTGGTAATGGTCGCAAAATGTTTACAAAATCTGGCAAATTTAATTGAGTTTGGTGGCAAGGTACGAAAATAAAGTTGAACGTCAATCAGGCAATAACTTTTTATATTAATTTTGTAGGAACCATATATGGAGGTCGTAAATCCATTTATTTTAAAGAACAAAGAGCGAATGATTGTATTTTTGGATCAACTGTCATCTATAACTGATCCAAATCCACCGCCGGGTTCGTACATTGAAACGAGTACAAGTCATATATGCGCAGATGCAGGTTATTTATATTTTTGTTTATTTAAAAATTGTTATGAATTTAAATTGGTCTAATTTTTATTTAATAGGCAGAGAACTTGCTACATTGCATCACATTTGTGTATCCTACCTCATCGAATTACAAGCATTAACCAAAATGAATACATCTCTCAAGAAATTGGTTACGGTAACTGATATGCTTACAAAACACAAATTAAAATACAGAGAGATGATAAGTTAATTTTTTATATCTTATATTATTGTCATTGTCATACACAGCTATCTATGTATATTTTTTTTTAATTTGTCATTAATTTAGCGGTTTATTTAATGACAATACGAAGAGAGGGGATGATTGATTTTATTAGTAGTATGTATACTCAGGTCTTTTTGTGGCCATATATATTATTCAAAAATATTATTTAGTTTTAGAGCAAAAATAAAAGTCATAAATGTACAAGAGATAATTCTAGAAATTAACAATAATATGTTTTACATCTACTAATTATATTATATAATTAT
Source organism: Platyura marginata (assembly GCA_026745375.1). Classification (NCBI taxonomy): domain Eukaryota; kingdom Metazoa; phylum Arthropoda; class Insecta; order Diptera; family Keroplatidae; genus Platyura; species Platyura marginata. Next base: position 3,451 of record JANSTT010017737.1, on the reverse strand, counting down.
AATTTAATAAAATTATTCAAACTTACTTTATTCAGTTAGTAAATAAATATTCAGGGGTATCATAATTGCTCATAAATTAAGACTAACTAATCGCCCCAATGAACAATTAAACTTAACCTAAGATTCTATACAATTTAGTACCATAAGAGAAAAACTAGTTGTTATAATTTTAAAATTTATATATAAATATTTATTTCACTTAACTAATAAAAATTCATCTTCCGATATTAGAAATGTGTGAAAAAACGTACGACAGCTGCTGCTAAAAATGCTTCTTGCTGGAAACGTATATAAATATTATAAATTATTTTGCAGAGAGCGGTTGGAATGTGGCAATAATAACTAAGATAACATAGTCATCTAGGGTGCCTTTTTTTAAAAAATCGACTAAACACTAAGTTACTTGCAATTTAAGAATATTAAATATTTGACATTTCATTGTTGTTGTTCCAAGAGAATATGATTTTAAATCGTTTTGGTTCGTTACATAATTCATTTCAATTCATTTCAAACTTGTTATTTTATTAGAAAACTGAATGAATGCTTCCAAAGTTGTTAATCATTTTCCCAGTTCAATATTGCACCTTAGGGAAAGGTAGTCATAAATATATTTCTAGTTAACGGTTAAATATGGAACCTCTCCCGCTTCCCCGTAAAACGATTTCTAGCTGTAAATGGACAACTGTTCAGTTTAGCAACCTTCTTTTAATTACTTTATGCATATATACAGTAAAAATCGTTTATAGCGACTCCGGATATAGTAACCAATTTCATTCGAAATTGTTGGTTTTGTTTGAATACTCATACAATCAACTAGCGGATATAGTGACTATTTTGTAGGAAGAATTTAATCCAGCTTTTTCTTTCTTATGGAACAAAAATTTACACAAAGAAGAAAATAAAAATTGCGTAATAGAAACCAGAGAGAGAGAAATAAATAGTATGTATATTGTATATTAATATTATTCTCTTTTGAAACGGAGGAAAATCAACCGCAAAATAATAAAAACTCGCAGGGTGTTAAAAAAATTTATTTCTATTTACACACATTCTTTAATGTGATTCATTACGAGTATAAGAACTTTCCTTGTGCACTGCGCCCTGTTATTGAGCGATTTTTACTTATTAATATCTAGAAAATTTTTTTTAGTGAAAATCGGTTATAGTGACGAAATATTCCCGTTTCCTTAACCGTCACTATAAACGATATGTTTTGTACATTATTTAGCATCTATCTGAATCTTTGAGTATTTAAAATTGGCGCTGATATTCGATCGTTCCATCTACTAAATCTGTGGTTCAATTGAAGAAATCATAAATTTATAAAAAAATATTCCTGTCTACTGAACCCATCCTAAGCTTTATTTGTTACTTTTATAATTTATCATCTATTATCAATAATTAATAAAAAAACTACATAATAAATACAATTTTAAACATCACCTCTCAAATTGCTTCCGGATATATTGCGCAACAGCCCATAGAAGTTAAGCTAATGTTGCCTCCGTTTTGCATTTTACCCTTAATTTAATTTTTTTTTATTTAATCCATTAGCGCTTATTTTGCGTAATAGTCCCCACGTAACCATCTATATTGAAGAATGCCTTTAACAGCATTAAAGTTTATATTTCTTTAATTACGAAAAATTTCTAGCTTACCTAAATAATTTTGCTAATAATAATGGCTATGGTCTGATGCTTAAATCATATAATATGATAAATTAGCGAACCGTATGATGTGATTTTGAATAGTAGTTCGCATAATTCACTAAAAATACATTTTATAATTGATTTACATATATTGAATCGTAGCTCAATTTTATTACATACAAAAAACCATTTCATTAAAACAACAAAAATTCATATTATTTATATTCTACGACCAAAAGAGTATTGATGATGCCATTAGAACGCAACACACTGCTACATATGGTGACTTCCGTTCACCAATTCGAGCTAATTTCCAAAATGTGCCAATCATTCTAAAAAAACAAAATATTTTAACAAAATGTAGAATATGGCACCACGGGGCGTTAAGGTGCTAAAAGAAATGAGGTCATTGCGTATGTTAAGGGGAGACCACCTCAATAACATAGATTTCGCACCCCCTGCTACTCATATATGTAAATGAAATGGAAATTAATAAAATAGCTGACAATTAAACCAAGGCATTCACAATCATTTAAAAACCTGAATAAAAACTGATTTAAAAAAAACTCCAACTGGACAATACTCCTATATGATCTTATAACATTTATGTTTAATAAAAGTGTTATTATGAAAAAAGCACTTACCCAGTTTTATTCTTATCGATTATACTTGGAAATAATGATCTCAGATAGGTGCAGGTGCAAATTAATAATAAGATAACAGACAAAAGGCTTTGAAAATTGAAAAGAGCGCTCTGAAAGAAACAAAACAAATATTTAGGTAATAACATTTTCAATATTAAAATTTTAAATAATAACCAAAAGTGAAAGTAATTTGAGTCAAAATTAATTATATTTAGACGCGCAAAATAAAAATCTAAAAAGTAACATTTAACATTCAATTACTCGCTGATTGGGTTCCGGTAACCTAAAAAGTTCGTGAGGTGAAAAACCATGTAACCTTAAACGTCTCAAAGATTACCCTTGTATCTTTATACTTAATAGTTCATTTATTTAGGTGGTAGTTGTAGAAATGTTTAGTCCAATCCGGAACACCTAAGAGAAGAGGCCTAACGTGGTCCCATAAACTGTAAAATAATCCTATTACAGTCCAGCTTGATGGTCAAAGCCACAATCAACCTTATTAACTAAAATACTAAACATGACAACATGAACTTTTAAGATTTAGTTTAAGAGTTTAGGTCATTTCAATTTATAAATTAATTTATTATAATTAAATAACAAAACTTTACCATTTTTTAACACTACGCCAAAAAATAAATCACAAAATGATAATATGATAAAACAATGGTACTCTTGTCGAATCCAATTACTCAATACTAAAGTGCGTGAATACTATTTAATATACAATTACAAAGAAACATGAAAAAATCAACTATTTTATTTTGACAACACAACAGTAGAGTAATATAAATAAAACGTTTTTCTCGTTCTAACATACAAATTATTTCAATTTATATTTCCTTCTCTAAATGTTGCGAGTTATACAGATATTCATGTTTATTTCAACAAAATTAAACGTTATAACATTTTTTCAACGAGTTCATGCAATAAAAAGTTACCATTCATCACGAAAAATTCGTTGTATTAAGTTTGAACATTTTTTAAAAATAGGAAATTTGAACATTCGATTAAAAAAATCGTATTTGTCATACTGTGTTTGGCTAAACCACAGTCCAAATAATTTAACTTTTAACAGTACGTAACTACAGATGGTGAATATTAACAGATTGGCCACGGCGTAGCAACTTTTTCGTCCGAAAAAAGCGGCGATTTAAACGA
>JANSTT010017736.1:0-15969 GCA_026745375.1 Platyura marginata | reverse complement strand
TGTATCCTAATTTATTTATTGTAATTTCTAGGTCCTAATCATGCTATTGTCCAGATATTTTCACTATGCGCCATGTCGACTTGGCTCATTGCAGAGGGGTGACATTTTTCACTTTTTTACACAGAAAATTAATAGTTAGAAGTGACAGTTTTTTTAATCTACATAGCTGAGGTTTCAAGCTTTAAAATGAGCTATTAGGCATCCGGATATGTTAGACCGTTTCTGAGTAAATTACGTTTTTAAAAATTTGCGCCATCTCGCCCCGGTCTCCCCTACTTTGCATAGGCAAAAATTAAACTTACGCTACGTCTTTGGATGGTAAGTAGATAAACTGTCACTTTTGCCGTTTTTTAACAAATTTGTCTCATCTTAGGTTAGCTATTTCCACAATTACCGATATTTGTTTACGGCCGGCTATATGTCCTTTTTATTCTTATATGCTATCTCTATCGCTCCAATTGCAATATATCTTTCCAGACATGGCTCTCTTAAATCGTTGGAAAAAAAAGTCCATTTTAATGCTACTAAAAGATAAAAGCTAAACGAAATATCGCCGAATCGACTGACTTAATCTTGGAAAAAAGTTCTCTTTTAACATTATTTACCACTAGGTGTATGAGTTTCACTATCAAAATAAATCAGATTTAATTAATTTATATTTAAATTCTTGGTAGACTTCTTGTTGCTATACATACATACATACATATGTACATATATATAATAGATGTATGTACGATTATACGTGAATACTCGTAAATAATGTAACACGTAATGCAATTAAGGCGTAAGAACGGTTATCACAAGGAAAATCTCATAAATACTCTTAACAAGTCGTTTTTTAAGGTTTTTAACCAAAACGCATTGCCAGTATGGATAGAGAATACATGGAACATATATGTATATATATATATGAAAAAAAAGAACTCTTCTTATTACGCATTATGATTTCAGACGATCATAAAAATAATCGAACCGTAAATTTTGTTATTTGACTGGTCATTGCCTCTCTGATATAAACACAGTTTAAATTATCACATATTTGATTTTTATCAGTGAAAAGTGCTTTTTAATTATAGACCTCCTAACTAACACTAAGGTAGTCAGGGTTGATGTAAATTGTAAATAGAATTAAAAAAAAAAAAAACTTTGTTTTGAATAATTATTTTACTATCAACTAAGTACCTACGTACCTAGACCTACGTTCATTGTACACTTACCGGGAGACTAAAGTAATTATAAAATTATGTCTCGTAGGTACGGAATGAATAATTAAATTAGTTGCATCAAGTGTAGTGATAATATTTAATGTAAATAGGTGTATTACATATGTACGTTAAAGATATTAGTTGCGCGCGGTTATTATAAATATAAAATTAAAATTAAAATTAAATGCAAAAAAAAAATGTATTGGTACGGACCTGAGGGAAAATATTTTAGTCATCAATCTATCACTTTCAACTTCAATTGATAAATGGTTGCTTCGTGGTAGGTACATTTTTACATAGACGTCTTGAGGATGGATGGACAAACGGCGGTCCGTGAAAATAAATTCATTAAGAAAACTTATAACATTGAGATGTGCAGAACACATGTTAAGAATTGCAGAGGAACAAGCCCAAAAGAAGGGATTTACAGAAAGATGGACAGACAATGTAAATTAGCAGTACGGAACTGGCATGCAGCTTCGAGCGACCGGACTATGTGAAAGCAAATAGTGAAGAAGGCCAAATCCCGCACATGGATGTAACGGTAATAAAAGAAGGAAAAAAGAAGTAAAAGAAGAAGAAAAGAATAAGAAAAAAAGAAGAAGAAAAGAAGAATAAGGAAAGAAGAAGAAAAGAAGAATAAGGAAAGAAGAAGCAAAGAAGAAGAAAAGAAGTAGAAGGAAAGAAGTAGAAGGAAAGAAGAAGGAAAGCAGAAGAAGAAAAGAAGAAGGAAAGAAGCAAAGAAGAAGAAAAGAAGGAAAAAGAAAAGAAGGAAAAAGAAGGAAAAAGAAGGAAAAAGAAGAATAAGAAAAATTAGAAAAATTATAAGGAGGAAAATAAGTAGTAGAAGAAGAAAAACCATAAGAAGAAAAAGAAAAGAAGTATAGCAGAAGTAGTAGAAGTGTCAGAATAAGTAGTACAAGGAGTGGTAGAAGTAAAAAAGCAGAAGAAAAGAAGAAGCAGAAAAAGAAAAAAGCAGAAGGAAAAGAAGAAGCAGAAGAAGAAAAGAAGCAGATGGAGAAGAACAATTTTAGTATAAATTGTTTTTACCATTGTTAAAAACAAAAATGGTTGAGCCTTAATCGTTTACACACCAAACGTAAAGAAATCGTAAATTAAACCTAGGAAAGTTTTACTCCAACGCGACGGAGTTTCATCGAACATTCAAGACATTTGAACAAATTAAAGCGAACGAACCAAATTAATAGACAGTCAGGGTCATTCTTAATAATAACTATGTATAAATAAATCATTTTCCTATTTACTCATATTCATGTAAAAATTGATTTGAAATATAAAAGACGAAATGAATTGTTCAGTGATGAACATTGGGTCATTTTCGTTCAATCATCGATGTCCCCTTTGGATTCCAATAAAATTCTCAACCAATTTCTATCATCGACGGTAAATCATGGTTCATTCAATAGGTTTCAACATATTTCCGTGTTGTATGAGACTATTGTAGAACTACGGCGTTATACGAGAATTTTCTTATCATATTATAGTGCTATACCGTGCTATAGTGGTATATATGGTATACCGTGCTATAGTATACCGTGTTACATAAGAATTTCCTTGAAGTTCTTATTGTGTTAGATTGAAACCGTGTTGTAGGCAACCGTGTTGTAGATGGACTATTTGTATTGTTTTAGTCCCTCAAAACACTTTAAGTGGATGTTTATGATGATGACAAATTTTTTCGCAACCAATTCGATCACTAGTTTGTTGTTGTTGTTATTTTATACATTACTGAGAGAAAAAAAAAGGTTAACAATGTACTTACACTCTAAATTTAAATTGAATGAAGTCGGCATTATAAACAACCAAAAAAAAAAAAAGAAAAGAAACCTTTCCTGTTCGAAAATTATTTTTGACACATCAATGAATGTCCGGTAAATGAATATTAATCGATCATACCCGCGCGTCCACACCCACATATTTATAGACAGACAAACATAATTTGCATTACATGACAAAATATATTTTTATAAATTTAATCATTCAGACATATTTAAATTAAATGATTTTGTTAAAAAATACGAAAATTTTATTGGTGAAAGCAAAACTCGTCGTCATATTCTCAGTTTCATTTATACTTAATGCCAACCAATTTCTCATATTACTAACAATTATTATAGAAACAATTTTTTTTTTTTTTTTTTGCGACCTTGTTGCCTTAAATAACTAATCTGTGCAAACAATATACAGACCACTTTAATGCACCTACGCATTTTTACCTTGTGGTAAACTTCTTTAATATGGTTTGGTTAGGTTATGCATAAAGCAAATGTGAATATTAGTTGAAAAAAACACGTTTTTTTTTTCTTTTATTTTATTGTTGTTGTAATTTAACTTGCATATGTATATAGCAATACCAGCATGAGTCGCGGTTCAGGTTTGCCTACCTGGTCGCGTACGCCTTCTTTTCTCAGGTTGATTCAGTGTTAAAAGAACTGTTCGCGGATTAACATGACGAAGATAAAGCGAAATAAATTTTAACTCGAAGTATATTATTTGTAATATTTTGCAATTTGATCAAACAGAAAAAAGGTAAAAAAAAAGTGTCTTTGAGGAAAAAAAAAAAGTGATGATATAATAGTGCAGTTAATAAAAAAAAAATAGATAGAAAAAGACGAAAAAATCAAAATATTAAATTGTTCGGTATCTATTTTTAGAACAAATAAACAACAGCAACAACAACAACAAAAAACTGCCAATCAAGATGTACGTATTACTTGGATTATTTTTCCTTGGGATTTTTTCATCATCATCATCATCAACATCAGAAGCCAAAGGTGAGATTTCCGATTTGAATTGCATTGAGTCATTTTTGTTCATCAAAATAATAGCAAAAAGCAAAATGAAATGAAATAACGTGACAAAAGTTAATAACAATGACGTAACACATATGGTAATTATTCATTATTATTTGCATACTACATATATGTACTGTACATATGTTAATATATGTACATAGGTGTCTCTTTATATACATAATACATTTATGTTAATTTCTATTTTGTAATTATAAATTCTTTGTTTCTCACATGGAAACAATAACTCTCTTTTAAGTTTATGGTCAATCTTAATCTGTTTCTGTTTGAAAATTTCTTAAGACTTTTAAATGTTTATTCTTTCTTTCTCATCGAAAATATTTTATCGTTAATAATATATTACGTTTACGTCATACTTAACACCGCATCTATTGTTAAGATATTTCAGAATGTTGAGAATATCAATTTCACTCAAGACCAAAGACAACATTACATACATTGCCCTTATATTCGGTAGGTATTGCATCTAGGTATTTATTAGGGAAGTTAAAGTTCAGTGTCCTGTATTATGTATATCGTGAATTTTAAGTCAAGATGCTTAGGATTAATGTTCAATGTATTTTTCCGGTCGGTTCGATCTATTCTATAGAGATAGAATCGTTTTGGATGAAGACCGATGGGTACTGAGACCTAATCGTTTATTTTCACCAACTCGTATCTCGTGGAGTTTGCGTTTCAAAAGTAATCCTCAAAGCGTCCATATCTTACTACATAATATGTATGTATATCCAAATGCCTCGATTTCCACGGTAAATACGTTCCACGACAAATCTGTGTAAATCGAAACCGTGTAAAACGGGACATAACATATAATAAGGCGTTCAATAAAAAATAATAGAAAAAAAAGAAATTTTTTTAAATTACAAGCGTGTAAAAGCGAAACCGTGTAAAACGAGACATAACATATAATGTTATGTGTGCGTTCAATAAAAAATAATAAAAATAAAAGCTTTTTTTTAAATTTACAAATCGTGTAAAACAAGTACCGTGCAAATCGAGGGACGGGTGTACTTAAACTTTCTCTTTTTCGAACTCATTTAAATGTTTCCATCCTTAGAAGAAAACTTATCAGAATCTGTTGTCTAAGTCATCGGACACCTGATCAAAAATAGGACTAGAGCCACATTTTCAAGCCACATTTTGGACACACAGATTTCTCCCTAGTATTTGTAAAATGTCCAAATGGCATGCGAACTAAACAGTTTCCTATCAAAATCTCCATCCCACCTGATTTTTCTGGAGTGGTTACAAAGAGTCATGAGACAAATAGTCATGAGGCTGCACCGTTTCCAAGCTGCTCTGCATCCTCATCCTATAGAAACGTTTTACAGATTTTAAAAAGTAGGACTAAGAAAGTTAAAGCTACCAGCGCTACTTGAGTGGTTTTTTGTCAAAGGAATTTTACTTAAGATTGTGACGATGACGGATGAATTCGTAAATTGTTACTATAAAATTCGTGCCACACCACAGGAAGGATTTTTGAAAAAGATTCGTGCCACACAATGGGTGTGTTCAACAAAACAACAATCTCGGTGTTGTTTATCTCTTAAAAGCTACACCGATGCTATACAAACTTCAGCCTTAACGAGCACACACCCATGACAAAAAAAAATGATTTTTCTATATTTTCTTATTAGAAACTTTTTTTTTTTGTTGCACGTCTTATGAAATTTTAATAAATAAAAATCATTCAGCGCATGTTCAAAAATGGGACGGCATGTTTATTATAAATTTTGAAAAAAAAAGAAGAAAAAAAAATAACGAAAAAAAGTGAAATCAATTTTCCATACTTTTCGATATTTTATTTTTGCCCAAAAATGGTTGGCGAAAAAATTTACAGTAAACACCTACGTGAATGATGTGTCTGGGAGAGTATATTGTCGGTAGATACCAAACAAATCATTATCTAGAGAACAATATTTTCAAGCATTTTGTTACTTTTTCGGAGATGATTTACACGTAAAAGTAAAAAACAAAATTACTTACCAACGGAAAATCTGTCAAAATATTGCAAATGATTTATTATGACCAGTGGTGGGTGTTTTTTGTTGATGATATCATTTATCGTCCTCAAATTGTTGTACAAATACATGATTTTGTGGTTTTTTTTTTCTTTTCTCTCCTAAAAAAAATTAAAAATATATAAAGTACCTATCCGAGATATTATTATTAATAATGTGTTTTTGTATTTTTAATCAAGTTTCTAATTGAATTAAAAAAAAAAAATTATTTGCAATTTCTGTATTATTTTTTATCATTTATATTGGATGTAAACTTGTTTATTGTAATTAATATTCATAACACGAATTTTTGCGTTACGGTAACAAATTGTCATCATATTTGTCGACTTTTTAAATAAATTGATGATATTTAATATACACGATGAGGAATTTGTCAAACATAAATTTCATAAAAAATAAATAAATAGAAAAAAGACAGTAAAGTTTATGATTAGCCAATTTGGTAAACAAAATTTAAAACAAATATGATATTCAATAATAATTGTAGTTTCTTTGTTTGTCGGAAAATCCTCCTTTTTAAATAATTGCTATTGCCTCACTTAATTTTTTTTTTTTTTTAATTTATCTTAATTATAATTTGTTTAAATGCAATTTATTATGTTTCCTAAAAGTCTTTGTGTCTTTAAAGAGGACAGGTTCTACCTTTATTTATCATTATGTACAGTACCTTATCAATAATGTAACGTACCTATAGGAAAGCAAAACTTATTGTCACGTGACCTTAAAAGTAAAATATATTACTATTTATGTTAAGTCATTGGCGGCGCAGCAATTATAATGATCGATTTTATACATACATGCATATATAACTACATAAAATGGACTAATCACCCATTTTGATGTAGGTACATATAAATATTTATCGATGATAAATTGGCTTCTCTGTTGATAATACAGTGGCTTGTAAGGTCAATGTGAAAGTCAGGTCATGTCAGGCACCATTAGTTACTAAAAAAAAAAAGAAAAAGAAAAAAATATTATTTGTTAGTGTCATTTTTAAGCATATGAAAGTAATTCTCGTACAACACGGTTTATAAATTGGAACAAACTTTACATAACGCGGTATTTTTTATCTCTTTTATTACGTTTTTTCTGATCCTATATACGTACACACCTAGGGATACCAGACGTCACTCATTAGCATCATCATCGCCCGGTCCCCCCTTCTACACTAAAATGTCGCCCTTTCCAATCTTAACCTTAAAAAGAAATTGGTGCAATCTTATCTTACTGGATTAAGATAATAGATGCTTTGTGGCATATCTTGGTTCCCTTACTGGACTTGGGTCACTTTGAAAATAAACGGGGTTATTCAATGATCTGACTGAAATCATGTAATTTTCTATTAATTTTTCTATAACCTGTATCATGTTTTCATGGGTTCTGTTGACAATTAGTCGAATTAATTGAAAACCATTCAAACTTAACTGACAGTTCATTAAAAACCATTCAATTTCAACTGAAATTTGACAGTTGAATTTTATTTTAAGTTTTTTTTTATAATTGAAAAAATGGCGTTTTTATTTGATTTAGATCTTGTCTCGTATAACGCGGCATTTTTGTGGAATCTAACCTCCGTTATTCGAGAATTACCTGTACTTATAATTTAATAATAATGTCCCTTTTAAAAAATTTATTTTTTATCATTGAAGATATGGTCCTATTAAGATATTTATTGTGATCTTACAGATTAATCCAAGAATTAAAGTTGTCTTTTTTTGCTCTTCGAAGAATTTTGGAAATCTGGCAACCTTGTGCACACCTCGCTCCATTTTTTGCATGTGCGTACCTTTTCTCGAGTAGCTCATGATAAAAATTCTAAATTTGCACGTATAGTAATAGTATAGTAAGACAAAAAAAAAAATTTATAAGACCGAATGTGCACGAAAAAAATTTAAAAAAAACGAAATAACCATAAAACGTTTTTGGAACATAACCTCACTTTTCGTATGTAAATATCTGTCTCACATAGCGCGAAACTTTTCTGTAACTATACTCGCGTTAAACAAGAGTTACTTGTATTTATGAAAATTATATTGCACAATATATTTATCTGATGAAATATGTAGAAATAACACAATAAATAATTCTTGGCATAGGTACCATAAAAAAAAACTTAATAACTGAAGTTAAATAATTGTTTTTGAAACTAAAAGTCAAAGAATTGAAATCAAGAATACAGAATTGTACCATTGCGGAAAAGTTGCCTTGTGATAAGTCTAAATAAAACCTTGAAAATTTGGTTTTGATATTTTGAGATTTTCCTTCGTCGCAATGGCCTCTAAAATTTATGCAATTTATTGTTTTTTGGGTAAAATGTTGTTTCACGAACGAAGAGGAAAACTTTATTTGAAAAAGTTATAGAACGTTAAAAATTACATTAAAATCATGTAATTAAATTTTGCACTAGGGTGCACCGTTACCAAGATATTTAGAATTTAATAGTTATATCTTACATTATATATAAAAAATTCTAGTTATTTTTATAATTTTGTTTTTCCATCTTCTGGTTTTAATTTTATGACAAATGTTTCCTTACAAAAAATTTTTAGATTGCAACGACCCCCTTTGGTTCGTTCCATGTTGTTAAACTATTTGTATTTATTGATGTTGTTATTATTATTATTTCAGCTTATTTGTAATTCAGATAAAAGTTCCTCTATCTGTTCTGTCCTGTCTAAATCCATTCCTGATTCCTGTATTTTCATTTTGGAAAGAGTGGGGTATTTGCGCTGGTCAAGAATCGAGATCGATGCAAAGGGGAGACGATCGCTAGCAGAAGAAGCGACCAGATGTGATAATTAGCTCATAACACATAAATAATATTAATATCACAGTTGAAACATAGAATACTTATTTTGAAGAAAACGATAACTACCAAAAACTTTGGGAAGACACAGATGAAGAAGAAACATACAAAAGAAGACATATACAAAGGTACCAATTTAAATACACGTGTTCCTATTCCTAATTTCCTTTAGAATTAATCTTAAGTTTTTTTTTGTGAATAAAGTAGATTTCATTTAAAGTTAACGTGCTTCTTTTAATTGATTTCATTTTTGGTTTTATAAGAAACGTATGTAATGTGCCTAGCGAGCCAAAGGGCATTACAAGATTATTAAAAATAAAATAATACCTTTGACTGCTGAGAAAATTACTGCTGAATCGTCTACCCTCTCCTCACACTATCCATCCTATGGGAAAGCCTAGTTCTATCCACAAATAAATGCATAAATGGTTGGATTATTGTGCATTGTGCTACGAAGATAAATTAATATATTGTCTTTCACTTCACTTTCAATATTCAATTCGAAAACCATTTTCTCCAAAATCTATAAAAATTAGCTAAAATATGAAATAAAACGCATAACCATTTAAGGTCTCTAAATATTTTTATGTTTAAAATTATGTAACTGTGAAAGTATAGGTAGCATTAGGTAGGCACCTAAATCAAAAAAAAAAAATAAATAAATTTATTTGTATTTTTTGGATCAAATCTCATATATTATAATTATTGAAATGGTGTAGTATTGTATATTGTTTATAATGTAGGGAAAACATATTTATTATGTTATAGGTAGGAGTTAGTTAATAGTGAAAGTCATTTAACAGTCTATTAAACGTGAATATAAGTGAAGGCTATAAATTATTATTAATAATCCGTGCTATCAACTATCAACATTATTGTTGAAATACTGGTTAATATTTTTATTTATATGCACAAAAATAGATTTTAAATTATGTACAAAGGTGCCTTACGTGTTTTGATTTTAGATAATTTTTTTTTTTTTAAATAACTAATTTAATATAGAATATATCATACAGTTGGACCTCGTATAACGCGAATGTTAAGTTCCATAGAAAACATGGCATTATTCACACTACAGATTCACACTACATCGAAAAAGTAGGGTTAGATTTAAATTATATAAACAATAATATTCGATAACAAAATATTTTGATTTTTAATCAGATAATTCACGGTAATTAAGAAAACATAAAATTGTTTACAGTGCACAAGTTCACTAATACATTTATAGAATTTAAGATACCAATCAATTCATTGAAAAAATACAAAAAAAAAAAAAACACTGTAGAGAAAAAAAACACTGGGAGCACTGTATCTGCATTATTTCTTGGCTTGAACGGTTATATTGTACAGATGATCTCTGTTGGTTGAATATATTCGATTCACCATAATTGAACTGAGATCCACGGTATGTCAGTAATGTAATTTCAATCTTAATTGAGGCGAAAATATAGGAATATTTATAAATATTTGCCATTTGCCATTATCAGACATTCGATAAACTTTTTACGTTGACAATAGGCCCTAAGATAAAATGGGTTTTTTATGAAATCTGATAATTTGGGATATTTTACACTATCTGGCCCCAATAACCTCTTTTATTAAAAAAACATTAAGTTTTTTCTCTCCTGAAAATTTTTAAAAATAACGACGTAAGTTACACCGGTTAACAAACGAATTATCGAAGGAAAAAACCGAAAAACAATTTTAAAGGATTCAGAAACAACAAAAATGTAAATAATAAATATGAATAAGTACAGTAGAACCTCATTAATCCGGACTCTATTAAGCCGAACTTCGCTTAATTCAAAAACAGGCATTTTCTTAAAAAAAAAAAAAAAAGAATTAATATCGAAAAAATCCAAAAGTTTGATTAAAAGGCTAAATTGCAGGTTCGAAACTCTTCCAAATTACACATTTATCGCGATTCTATTGTTGTTGTTAAGAGAATCCGTGTTGGTTTTGTGAGAGTGCGTGAACGTCCAAGTTACTTTGACTTTTATTGTCAATTAATTGCTCGCTTTGCCATACGCTGCGCTTTACATATTTTATTATATGGTAATTTTATTTAGTGATGATTTAAATGTTAAGTGATACATGTGGTAAAAGATGTCGTTAAGCAAACTTTTAACTATTCCTGTACTAATTTTTTAAGCTTAATTTGTTTTAATCCGGACTTTCATTACACCGGACGACCGAGAGACCTAGAAATTCAATCAGTCCGGATTAATGAGGTTCTACTGTATTGTGGTAAATGGATGAACCTCAAAATATATATGAAAAACCTTCAGAATTCGACAGAATCTTAAAAGAGGATAACTCGAAAATCTATTTAAATACTAATCACCGTTACAACTGAAGCGAGGGGGAAAGGAATGGAACGAAGCAAAAGCAGAGTAAACAGAATTATGGCATATATGCTCCCCCACACGGAAACAGAAACCGCCTATAATACAATGAAAATAATTGTTTTGTCTATGATTCACATAAAAAAGGCCAAGGTGCTTAAATGGCACAATAACCAATAAATTATTTTTAATCTCATAAAAAAATATTTTAATTTTCTATTTCTTAAATGCACACTATACGAACAGCAACCATTTATAATTAACACCATAAAAATATAAAGTGTTACTGTATGTATATAAGCAGGTAGGTGGTCACTTTGGTGGTCATCGCAGTTACATTTTAAGTAAAAACCAAGCCGATAAACGCAAAGTAATAAAAAAAAACAACTTCTAGAACAAAATCGTAAAATTGACTAAATTATTCGATGTGGGAGATAAATTTCATAGCACGTGTGTTTTATCAATTTAAGTGTTATGTGTAGTTCATTAAAAAAATAAAATTTTTTAAAGATAATTAATTAATAAAAAAATGAAATAAAATATTACCAAAATTTGGTTATATATAACGTCGTGGTGTGGTATTCAACAACACATAACAGCAATTATGGTCATTCTTTACGATTATACCGCGAACGCAATTAACACTTCTTTTTAAGAATAGTTAATCTTTCTTTCATAGATATGTATTATTATAAAGAATGTTGAGATCTACATAAAATTTGTGTTGTTTGATTTTTGTCTTACTCGTCGTATATAGAAAAAAAGTGTTACAATTTTTTTTTTGTTTTTAAATCTTTAAATTTGAATAGCGTTAAGTGACATATATAAATTATTCGTCACGTAATTGAACCAAATAAATATAAGACTAAATAAAACTTATTTCTATGTCAATCATTTTAAAACAATTTTAATTGAGTTACTAAAGATTTTCGTTAAGAAGAAAGAATTTTTTTCTATGATCTGGTCCTATTGTAGGAAACAGAAACACGCACATCGTTTGGAAAAATAATAAGGCACCCATCATAATAAATTCCTATGGTTAAATCGAAAATATAACATTAAAATGTGTAATTACATTATTAAATAGTTTTTATTGAATTTTGTGCTGGCCATTTGATGTACCTAGTATGTTTATTTCGGTATTTGTATAATAGAAATAGAGAACTAGCAATTATGGGAATTGATTCATCATCATCAGAATATGTGTGGCGGTTTGGCCGTGAATTGGTTTAGAGTAGGTAGAAATTATGTCGTTAGGTAATTTAATAAAAGGATATCAAACCAATCGACCATTGTACAGTTAAACAAATTGAAAAATAATTTCAGACCAGAAATTGAAATTCGTGATAAATTTGGAGGCAACATTCGTGCGTATCAAAAATTTATTTAACAGTAGGTACTTCCATACTTCCTACCACCACAAGGTTATGGGATTATTTTAACGATATATCGGTTAACACATTCGCTACCAGACCCTTGGAGGGGGTGGGGGGCTAAACGTCCACCACCGCCTAGGATTTTTTTCTTTAGTAATATGACACCTAATGGAATATGTTTCCAATGTCTGTAAAGGCTAAAGGGCATTCTAAATAAGCAATCTTAAAAACTGACACACATATGTGACGCTGGGCTATGGACAAAAAAAATATGTTGTAGCCCATGTTCTACATAATATGTGACTCATTTAATTACATGGAATAAAAACTAAATAAATACAATTAGTGAAATACAAGTAATTTATGATTCCGATAAAGTTTAAAACATTTCTCAGTGCATAGTTCAATTGGTTGTCCATTGTCGATTTTACAAATTTCAAAATCGTAGAAGGTAGCTGTGGGCTGTTTATTGTTGGAACATTAATAAGAATCACAAAGGATCTACTAACTACTGCTTCGGTATAAATTATAGATATATTAATAAGGGATTATGAAGTCAATAGACATTTGTCGAATTTAAACAAAGTTAATGTTCGTTGCACTTAACATTGTCAATGTTACGTTGATGTTAATTGGTGATTTTCTACAACTTGACTAAATATAAAGTAAATACTTGGTTGCTTTCTACTAAATTTCATTAGAAACACAGACTAAGCAGTTTCTTAGGATCATGGAATTCCTAAACTAGATGAATACAAAGGGTCCCTTAATTTAGACCTGGCACTGCTTCTCTTATACACCAGACATCACCTAGTGGTACTGAGTGTCTCTTATATACTACCTCCATACTACCTCCGTACGGCTTTACGGTGCAGTTGCCGATACCCGGGATTCCAACATCTCTGTTTATGCTGTCTAATCACCGTTTTTGTTGCAAACCCTATGTTTTTATTCCTTTAGGTATGGTTTTCAACAATTGACTAGGTTCTCTTTCCGCCTCCGTTATGACTACATGTCCTGCCCAGCGAAGTCTATCAATTTTTATGAACTGCTTCTCATTTGACATTAAAATAAGAATTTACTGACCTTGGCCTCTCCATATTTGGTCCGGGTGAATTGTTCTAGAATGTATCTTAGCTGTAATTTATACGGCTAGAATACCTCCTTATATTCCTTCAAGTTAGCCAACACTGAATCATTCATGTAATACTTCCCCTTTTGTGACTTCCAATTCTTGTTATAAATTTATTCTATGTATTACAATCATAGAAAATTATGATTGCCTTTCCTTGTTGTATTAAATTCTGAAGTGTCATCCAAATTCATCTTCCTGTACATACATATATATGTATGTAGATAGTGTAATATTGATGTGACCAATTATCTCTGTTCACGCAGCTTTAAATCAATTTATCCCTAAAATATATACAGTTTTGTCGCTGTTTCTTTTGACGGCAAAGATCAACTCCTCAGTGACCTTTTATACAATTTTCTTTGATCACACTATTTACGCAGTTGTTCTTCAATATATTATTAAATGTATACCAAAACTCTCATGGGAATGCGACGGAAATTTTATTTTTCTTTAAGACATTTAATGCTGATAGGTATCTTAATCCAATTCTAATTTTCCATTTTGCAATTCTGAAATGATCAAATATAGATAAACAATGATGTCTATGCGCATTTATATACCTTCTTCAGCTTTAACATACAAGTTAAGTCAACATGACCATATTTGTTTAGTTTCCATTGTACAAAGACCCTAAATTATGGTTGCTGCACTTTGTGTATAACAACTAGCACATACACACACACACATGCAAAATACACGCACACACATCCCAGCGATTCCTTGAAATGTCACCTGTCATTCTTGTTTATACATTTTTCTCTTTTTCTGGTTCTATTCTATTCTGTTTTTCGTTATCCATATTTGAACCAAAAAAAAAAAAACAACAACAACAAATTTCTATTCCAAGAGCCGGGCACAGACAGAATCTGAACAATAGCGCAAACATAACAATTTCTTAAAGAGAGGAACTATTGTTTGACTACACATTGGAACACGTTGTACAAATGTTCACCGTATACCTTCAGATATATCTCAGGCAAAAGACAAATAAAATGAAAAACAAAAAAAAATATTTTCTCTTCCTAAGACTTGTTTTGAATTTATGATATTCATTTGTGTAAATATGCCTGAAATATAATGTAATATCTCTAATATCTGTATTATATCAAATGAATAAAATTACGTTTGCGTTTTATTTATGTTTAACTTCACTTAAACATGACATCGACATCTGTCATAACATCTTAATGTTGTTGATACACTGGTTATTTATTTATTTTTCATCAATACCATGGTACCTTTCTGATGGATTCTTGTATTTTAATACATATCTGGTACAGGCGCAAGAACATCAACAATTACTAGCAATTTAAAAAACAAAAAATAAAAAAGGCCTTGACGTAATCACCTTACATAATTATATCATATAAGAATGACCCGTCTTGTGATGATTACTTTAAAGTATGCGCACACAGCTTAACTGAGACAATAACGGACTATTTTAAAATAAATCCTATCGTGACTTGTATTTTAGGTGACTATATTTGAAACAATACAGGCAATCACCTGATCTGTAACAAGTGAGTAATTATACGATGAGGAAGTTCAAGAAAGTTGAGAGTAAGTTTGAGGATTTTTCTCATGGAAGATGTCCAAGGAAAATTCATACATTTTTCATCTCTTGGTTTCCTTTCTGATGTAGGGAAAGTAATGAAAAAAACTTTATTGGAAGGAAATCCAAGCTAGAACGCAGTGGCGACTAGGTAGAAGGTAGAAGAAGAAAGTCGTTTGAAGAGCTTTTTCACTAGTAGCTAAGTAGATCTGAAGAAGTTTGGAAGAAAAGCTTTTTAAACTGTTCTTCTGGTGTTGTGTGAGAGCAATGAGGTAGTTTACAACAAGGAAGTGTGGAAGTTCAAGACTCGAAAGCAGAAGCTGGCAAAAAACCGAGGAATTTAGGTAATCTAATACTCCAGCTCGTTGGGCATTACAATGATTTTAAATTTAATAAAAAAACAAAATATTTTATACTCTTCGTTTGGTTTACTTTAATTTAAATAATTATTAACCCATTAACGACTAATGGGTAGAATAATACCCAAAAATAAAGCAATCTTAGAAAAAATCTAGCTAAATCTCACTATCGCGAATTGGTTTTCATTGACAGAGATGAAGGATAGGAACACTCAAAAATAATTTAGAGGTCATATAGTACCATGACTCTAAGTGTAATGATGACCTGGCTCTCGGCCGTCACTTACAATGTTTTTTTTTAAGTTTTAATAGAATTACCTTATAACCTTT
>JANSTT010017735.1:0-15972 GCA_026745375.1 Platyura marginata | reverse complement strand
GACTTAGAATTTCACGAGAAAGACAATGGTGTTGAAATTTTTTTTCTACGATGAGTATTAAGGGGCGTTACAAACTTTGTACCAAAGTTATAATACCCTTGATTAACATCATACGGGTATAAAAAGGTCTGGATTTTACATAAAAAAATTATTTTTGCAATTAAAGGCAATTTTAAATTAACTATTACTTTGATATGATCCTAAAAAATAATTCTCTAACCGTTGTTCATCAAATCATGGCTGCTATTGCAACTTTTATAATAAGAAAATTCTTAAACTGCTAAAGAGAACGCCAACACTTTATACTTCTTTAGATATGTTAGAGATATTGTTTTGTCAGTTTTCAAACATTTTTTTGGAACAAAAAAAACTTTTCACTGTCTCTGACAATCATGTATTATAAAAATAACGAAATGTATACGTTACAGTTTGCATGAACATTTTACTTACTTTCTTACTATACTTGATGTAGTAGGTACGTACAATTGGTACCCACTCAGTTATAGAATATTTATAACTTCAGAGTATTATGTAGAAACAATTTTTAGTTGTACAGTACATATAAATAGTACTAAACTCAACCAACTGTTATTATATTGTTTTATCTATGTACATATGAGATTTTTTTTAAAATATGCTGCAAGTAGGTACCCATCGAAATGCAAAATCAAAATTAAAATAACAGTTTTATTGATTACTTATCTAACTAATAAGAAAAGAAACTCCGAAATACGTTACTATCGAAAATAATTCTTATACACAGTACATCAATTGAAGAAAACATCAACTCAAACTATCAAAATCAATAAAAGAACGCAGTTCTTCTCTATATTGAGTTAATGTAAAACGGGTGGCTTCGAATACTTCTAAAATTCCTCTTCTATACTAATCATAATTAGTACATCATAGTAGATCACAAACAATGTACATATGTAGAATGGCAAAATAGCTCCTAATTGGAGTCATTTTAAAAAAAAAAACCAAACTATAAAATCTAATTTCACAGAGAGAATCAAATTCGTATCATTACCAATTTGATCTATTTTTTATAACCGTTCAGGGTTAATTGTTATACTTGAACTCTGTGTTCCGACATAGCTCGGAAGAAATTTTTATAATTCTGTATCGATAGCCTCAAAATTGTTCCTTTTTATAGCCACTTACTTTGTGAATAATTAGTTTAATTGAAAAATGATTGGATGCAGGTATTGCAGGTATGTAATTTAATATTTTTCCCTGTTTTTTATTATATTAAGCTGTACTTAAAAGTAAATGCATATATGTGCATACATACATACCATATATAGTAATAATAATGCTTTAACACACGCAACTTCAATCATTTTACCATAAATAATTTGTGTACAAAAGTTGAATGATAATTTATTTTATTGTGATTTAATTAAATCTGATGTAGGTGCATACCTATGGTAAAATGTACTTTGTGAATATACAATTGTACTATATATGTATGTATCTATGAGAGAGATTTGAAAATTATAAAATATTGTTTCAACTTGCATTAGATGTCACTGGTGCAACACCATTCTAACAATTCAAATTGTTTGGTGCAATCTTGAAGTAATTAATTTAACTGTCAAATGGTGGCTCTGTGCCAAATATGTCAAATAGTTGTACAAAATTTTGTTATTGAACAAAACATTCTACATATTACAGTTGGCAAGGGAAGTGAATGTAATATGTTTTTGTATGTTTTTTTTTTTTTTTTATAAAGGGTCCGCACTCTAATTCAGTTCTTAGGAAACATTAATTTTATTTTATTTTCTATGTAATTTGGCTGATGGCTGTATGTACTTATAATTTCTTATAACAACTAAATGAATTTTTAACTAAATTAAGTTTCATCTCAAGAAGAAAACTTAGCTCCAATTAAACAGAAATAATAATGGTTGTTCTTACAATTTATGTTACATATAAGAACGGAATTAGTGCTGTACAATGTACATTCTAACAGTATGAAATAGTATGGAACAGTATCGGACAGTATGGAATTGTATACGCAATGCACAGCGACAAAAAACAATAGTTTAATACTATAATGCTCCTATAAAACCGAAAACTGGTGAAAATTCAATGAAGTCGCACAAGAATGTAAATCGCACATTTAATTTTCAACGAAAGGAAAATATTATGAAAAACTTTTTTTTTTTTGCAGTCGACTTGTTACGATATCAATTTTATGAATTTTGGCATAAGCAGTGATCTTCAAAAAATCATTGATAAAAAAATCATTTTGATAAGTTTTCGCTTGTTTTACAAATAAAATCCCAAACTTTCAATAAAAACAATAAAAAGAATAGAGACACAAACATAAAGTCGGTCAAAAATAATGGGAAATCATTAAAAATTCAATATCTCGAAAATCATTTTTATCCTACACACTCATATTTTGGAGCTATGTATATATACACTGTAAAAAATGTTAGGTCATGGTTTTTTTCTATATTATTTTTAAAACTCAAAAATAGTATCATAACGTATATCGTGTAAATAATAGTACCGTGTATATTGTAGAACGACGTGACTTTTATATTCAATTTTATATTGGGTTTAATAAATTTTTTTTTTATATAAATCAACTCAATACTAAAACTGCTGAATTCTTTTCTTTCTTTTACTTTATATGTAGGTACACACATACATTAAATATGTATGGTACCTATCGGTGCAATTTCTGTACTGTGCATTATTGAATGATCGTTGAGTTTTCCAATATATGACACCACTGTATATAGGAAAATGTGCTGGTGGTTAAAATCAATGTTTAATTGTATAATATCTATAGTTCTTCAATTACAAGTGGCATTTTGAGTGTTTCACACAAAGTAAGGGTGTCCGTGAACGTGTGTTAAAGGAAAGAAAAAAAGAAATCCATCTGGAGTTAGGACATGAACTCATTTAACATTATTTATGCAATTCAATTTATAATTGTTTTTTTATCTAACTGAAACTTTTAAAAGAAATTTTTTTCAATGGTACTTACGAACCTGACGTTTTCCTCAAAAATTAAAATTGATAACTGTGTTAATATTAAAAGAATTTTTTTTTGTGTGAAAGCTTTAAATTCAACTTTCAACTTCATTTGAATAATTTAAGTAATTTTTTGTTTACTTTATTAAAAGTACGTACTTTACCTGCATTATGTACAAGTACATCCATTTAAAAAGAAAATATTAGTTTTAAATTGAATGTAGTTCTGTATCTGCTTTGCTAGATGAATTTTCTTTACTTTTTAATAAATAAAGCTAAATTTTTTTACTCAGTATAAACGGATATGTAATATGGATGAATTAAACTTACATGTATTGACTTAAATTCAATTTTTTTTAAAAATTATTTATTATTATTTAAAATTATTGTTAAATTTTAAAATTGATTTGAGATTACACCATAAGGGATTTTTAAAAGTATTTAATTAAACTTTAATATAAAGAATGATCATTGGAAACAGAGAAAATTGAAAATTACCGTACTCCTCGAACACAACGCCTAGGCGTATTTTTTCCCAACGAAGTACATACCATACATAGCTGTATTGTAGTTCTGTAGATTATATGCTAATTAAAATTATTCATCTTTCTCAACTTAATTAATAATACAATCATCACATAAATTACAGAATTGCACATACAAAAAAAACCCCACTCACATAAATAAAGCCATATGAATGCTGTCTATTCCAATAATTTCATTTAGAGTGCAAGTGCGCATTAAATTGCATACACTGTACACATACACACAGTGTTAATACGTAAAACATTCGAAAAATGTGGCCTCAATTAGACTGAAATCGGTAATTATTAAATTAAAACCATCCAGCAGTGATTCGAATAAGAAAGAAAAAAAAAAAAAACATTAATTTACAAAGAAAATAAAAAACAAAATTTGTTTAATTTGCTATTTTTGGTAACTTCGGCAAACAGAATGATGGTGCCAGTGTCAGTGCCATGCTGTGTTGATTAAAATATTTGTCCATGACACTATATGATGTCGTCATTCGCGTGTATACACAATTATTTATATACCAACATGTTATTCAACAACGACAAAAATCTCATGATGGTACAATTTCAACCAATAATAATACATAAATTCTCTAGCGCTGACGTACAACAACACTGTTTACACAAAAGTTACTGGCTTCAACATCAACATGGTAATATACCATAAATCCTCCAAGAACGGCGGCTGCACCAATTTATTACAATGCATATGTATATGAAGGTCACCAAAACCAAAGAAATTCCATTCCATTTTTTTTTGTTTTTTTTTTTTTTTGTTTTTTTTCTATAATGTCCCTTCTAAAACTCTATTTTTGTTTTGAATTTATTTTCATTTTTATTTGTATTTTTATCGTTAGTAGTTAGTTCATGACAGAGTTTAAAGAATTAAACCCCAAATCCAAGAAGCGTGATTTAAAGTAGCCATCAAGACGCGGCTAACAACAACAAAATAAACATTTTTACTGAATTTTTAATGAAGTCAATTTATCAAATTGCATGTAGAGGAGATTTATTTAATGCGATTAAAATGCCGGTGATAATGAGATTATTAATTATTGTGACAGAGGCTGTTTTCATATACCATATACCTATATATACATAAGTACCTAAAGTATATATGTATGTATATATATTTTTTAAATACATATGCATAAAAGTATGTATAATGAAAATATTTTGTTGGATAATTTCTTCATAAATATATAATTCATGGTATTACAGTTACCTATATAATTATTGTGCATGTGGCACGCCAGAGGCTTTTTCAAATATATAACATATTATAATGATGCAGCCGTGGCTGTTTGACATTAAATATGTGTTAATAAGCTGGCATCAACGATAATTACCGCTACCAATAATCAATAAGCTTTCAAAATTACGTACGAGTATCTAATTTTAATTTCCAGTTGACTTTTTCATTAATCTTGTAGTGTCATTTTGAATTTTTTTTTTTTTTTTAATCTTTAACCATCTTTAAACCATCATTATCATCATCATCAACTTATTCCATTCCAATTAAAAAAAAAAAAAATCTTTTAAGAATTTTTATTCACACCAAAATTTGAGCCCAAGACATATTCCGCATCGTACATTTTAGTGATAATATAATCCCATATGTAGGTATATCGCACAGTATATGTATGCATGTATGTATAGGAAACATGTTTGCACTACGTTTTAAATGTTGGTTGACATGCAATAACCGATTTTCTTATGAAATGTTTTAATTAATAAATTCACCTCAATTTCAAACGTCCACCACTATCAACTAGAGGTATCCTGTAATTGCCGGTGAATTGAGGAAATTTTTCCCTAGCGATTTTTTCGTTATTCACCTAAAAAGCTTATGCTGACTTTGGAATTCATCTGGTCACAAAAAAAAAGTGCATAATTTCAATGGTGTCGTCGTCAGCTAATATAAAAATTGGTTTGACATTTCAAATTTTTAATTTATTTCATATATGACAACCAATTAAAAAATATTTTTAAACACTTTGACATTTATAATGCGCAAAACTCTGTGTTAAATTTGTAATTACTGTTGAGGTCAGAAGCGAAGAATTTTATTTTTATCTCAATCATAAGGTTTTGGTTATTATCAAATAGATGAAGACGTTTGGGAGAAAATAAAATAAGGAATTCTGTAAATTAGACGAAGAAAAGACCATAGACCAAAGGTTGTATAGACGCAATGAAAACACATTTTTCTTACCAATTTGTAGAAAATAGAAATTAAATTTATCAATGAAAGTTATCCACATCCACAGTATTATGAAGCAAAATACAAATACAAAGTATTAAGTAGTGAGGTACTTTAAAATTCTATATGATTAATACTAAAGTATTTATATACAAAAAAAAGGAAAAATTTGAATATCTGAAGAAAAAAAAAAAAAACAATTCAAATCTTTGTCTCTTACCGAGTATCCATAGAAAAAATTCTGATGCTGATCAAGATGTAGACATGAACACTGTAAAATGGTATACATATAGTAGTCACCTTCCAAAAGGAACATGTCCTGTTCAATATATTATTCATGAACTTTGCATAAAATTGCCGAAACAAGACTAAGTAACGTAAAGTTTTTTTTCTTCTAAAGGATCAGCTTAAGAATTTCATACGAAGGTAAGTATATGCAAAAAAAAAAAAAAAACAGCTGACAGATTTTGTCTTGTTTATTCTTGACAAGGATTTATGTTAATATATAATTCCTTTTCTTTTTATATTCATTCTGAGAGTACTAGATGAAATGTCAATCGAACACTGGACAGACAGATGATGTGGGCATTACAAGATATGATGAAACCTATGAAATAATGGCTGCTAAGTAACGTTGATGATGTCACAAACTATAGTCATAGTGGAGTTAGGCTAGGTTAGGAGGGGGCTATTGACCCTTTACCACTGAGACCTAAAAGATCTATTGTAGATGCCCCTACTGATATTTAAATGTCCTCTATTAGTAGAGGACATTTGTAGCACATGAGAGAGGCTGTTCTGTCGGATGTCCTTTGGAGTTAGTGAAGTTAAATTTTGATTTCAATTTTGTTCAATGAAGTTTTTCATATTTCAAAAATATGAATACGCCACTGGATATTACATACAAGTAATATTCACTAACTGTTGATAGAATTAATGTTTCGTTCTTATTGTGCAGAATATTTGTAGAACTCAGAACTATGGTATCAAATTTTGAAATCTCCAGGTGGTTAACGTTCAAAGGACCACAATCTGGATTTTCTCTTCCATGATAACTTGTATATATGTATGTATATGTAGATACCTACCTAGGTAAAGTACATTAAACAATTTATAAAAATACTTGTTTGTAATTCCTAGTATATTAGGGTAGGACGAATTTGAAAATATTATATACAATTCCCACTAAGAAATATGACTAAGGAATAAACTTTTCAATGGCGTTAAACTTAGCTCAGCGGTTTAGACATCATAAACTCACCAAATGGCTAAGTGGATTAAGTGGTTGCCTTTGGAGCGGGACGTCCCGGATTCAAGTCCGACTGGGGTAAAATATGAAAATGTTTTTCTCTGATATGTTAATTTGAATCTGAGGTCGTGATAAATGGAGTACTATACAATAGGTCTAAGAAAATGTCGCCGCAGTGTAGGTGATTCATAAAAAATCACGCTTCTATCAAAAATCAATCAAATCAACTCATTTTAAAGGATTTGTTATGATTTACAATCGTAGAAAATAAATTTCCCATTAAACGTCATATGTAAACCAGTTGTTGAAGGATAACTGCACAAATTGCACAAAACGCTACCGCCGAGATAGTTTTATGGTAAATATTTCAGAAGAATTCATGTATTTTTTTTTTCCCAAACGAACCACCCTAAATGTATGTAAATATGTTAATATAATTTATTTCGACATGTGTTTCGCATTAAAAGTCTTTATTTAGTGTGTGTTTTCAGTGTGTGCAATAAAATTGCATTTGAATTATTTCCCCAACTAAAATGTCAACTAACCCACGCATCAACTATACGTTTAATTGCATAGATCGCGCAGAGAGAGAGAGACGCATTTGCATAATTTACAAATATATTTACTACTGACACATAATATTTTTTAATTTATTATTGAGTACCTAATGAAATTGTAAATGCTAAGTAAATACCTGCTGTTACAAAATAATGAATTATGATGCATGGTATTTGTAAAGACGTTTTTAGCGCTCAATATTTTTATGACAAGTAATCTAAATAGAGGTATTTGTTTCTTAAATTTTAGGATGGGAACAAATTAAAATAGAAATTGAAATTTTTGATATGAAAATATAACATAACAGCCGAAAAATATGAAATCGATTTATGAAAACTCTTAAAATTAAAAAAAATATACGCAATATGATGATGATACACCAATACAATAAAAATTAGCCTCGTGGCTAAGCAATACTTCAAATGATTTACGAAACAATTGAATCGAATTTTCGATAAAAATAAAATGAAAAATTTCCATATTAAATGTAAAGAATAATGATCGCATCGATGTTTATCGAACTGAAATCTAATTTTTGACTTATATTTTGATAGGGAGAGAGCCCCTCAATCGACGATAGATGAATTAACAATACGCCGAATAAAGACTGTATTTTTAAATAAAATGACATTGTATTGTAACAAAATATGTACAGTAGGTAGTTACACATGCATATATGTATGTATGTATGTATGTATGTTAGGTATAGGTAGGTATAGCAGAAGAAGGAATTGTATTGTTCCTTTGGGTACGGTTTTTTCCCTCTATTATTGTTATACATTTTTTTTTTTTTTTTTTGACAACATTTATTTATGTGCGCTATATGTTTGTTTAGGTTAATTCGGTTGGATATTGTGTTATATAAATAACAATAATTGAAATGTTTAATCTGGATTGGAGGGTAGTTTACTGGTACGTATAACTTGTACCGTATGGAAAAAAAAGGAGAACAATAAATTACTGCTGTATACCTACCTATAGATTTTTTTACTATGGAATTATAGTCGTCACATTTAATTACGTATACCTAAACATATTTCTTAATATGATTTACCCTATTTGTAAACAGTTTTTTTTTTTTAAATAACAGTTTAGGGTGTATTTATGTATTTCTAAGATTTCTATTATGGAACCAGGGCTAAAATTTTTATATAAATTTTTTTCGAAGTGTCCTAGGTCGATAGCAATCAGTATCTATCTATCTATGTATGATACATGCTTACATACATACATATATGCTATATGTATCTATCTACACGTTTTGAAATACTGGTTAGGACATATTTTGACATATGTCACATACATATGTCTTCTTTTTTGTGGCGAGACCTATCTTGATCTACCAATTAGCACAATTGTGCCGTTTTGTTACTACTGAATATATGTACATTTATCTGATACATTTATCTTGATATGACGGTATCTTCTTTGTGTGTGTGAAAATGCAGCACTTGAATTGTTTCTCCTGGAAACCTTACAAATGCTTGCCATTTCACCTGACATCCACTGTCATTCTGAGATTATGTAATTTCTAGACTGTTTTTAAGTGGATTCCAACCACTGCGACCACAGATTAAAATCAACACACCAGCGAACAACTTTGTCTGGTTTCAACCTCAGTCGGACTTGAACCCTGGACCTTCCGCTTCAAAGGCAACCACTGAATCCACTGAGCTATTTGGTCGGTTATATATGTACAAAGGATGAAAAAAAAAGTCGCAATAAAATGGTGTGTTCCCAAATAAAAAATCTTGCCACTAAATACCTACATAAATAATCAAATATCAAATTGAAGACTTGATCTACTAATCAGCACAATTGTCGTACGTAATATTTTTATTTGTTTTATTGTTTATTCTTATTTTTATTATTATTTTTAATAGCATTTCATTAAACATTAAATCACTTTTATTAAATTTAAAGCAATCTGACAAGAAAATATTCTATAAGTAGCACAATTACTCACACAATAATTAATAAATCGTTTATGTCATATTGATCTAATTTATTAAAATAAATATTTTATATAAATATTCGTGATTCATTCAATATGCACAACCAACATTCATAAAATATCAAAACAGTCGCCTAACAATATTTATCAAAAATATGAATGCATAATCACTTGAATGCTAAACAAACAATCAACCAAAAATATGGTTCTGTTGACTTCATTACAATTAGCAAACAAACAATTTTGTACATAATAAACATAGAGGAACAATGCAACAATACAGAATTTTATTGAAAATTTATGTGAATATGTCATGCATTCAAAATATTTAAATAACTTTGGCGACGAGGATGTTTTTTACATGTTCTACCGAGTGTATTGTGAATTGAAAACGGATGTATAGATAGGTACTCATTTTAATATCACAATCGTCCTTGAAACGTTCATAAATTATTGTATGGCACTTTAAAAATCAATATCAAAGTCAAATATTCTCTATAGGGGTAACAATTTTAAGGTTACGATCCTAAAAATTTGTACATACAATCAAATTTTGTATTATAATGGCACATATTATAGAAAAGTGATTTTTTCAGTCTTATTCTGAGTTTTTCTAAACAAAACTTATAGAAAAATTGCTTAAAAATAATTATTTTCTAATGAAATGATTAAAAATCACAATAACCGTAAGGCATCGAACTGTTTATCCTACTATATAACAAAATGTTTCATTTTTTTACTTGTTTTTCTCTATTTCCAAAATATTTCCAGAAAATGAATAATTTATGTCAAAATTAGGTATTAATAATAACTTGCTCCAAAACAATAGACATTTTACTTAACAAATAAACTGTCAAAATGACTTTAGCCGTTTCACTAAAACCTTATTCATAGACGGATTTAAAATTTCGTGGGCAATGTAAACAAACAAAAAACAAATCTGACTGAATAATTTTCACTTTGAGCCATTTCATAATTATTACCCTACATACACTTGTTGGCAGGAGAGGAAGAGGAACAAATAAATTAAGCTGAATGAATATTTTTAACGACAAAGTCATTCATTTTTATCATTTTATTGATTGATTAATAGAACATTAAAACTCCACTAATGGCTAAAAATTTTAACATTTTCGTTTTATCTATAGAGGAGAACCCCATCTCCCCGAATGAAAAACCGATTGACGATAACATTACCAAATAGTCAAATGACGGTTATAAATCAAACAAAAAATTATTCTTAGCAAATCTCTAAATATATACGAAAATGCTGTAAATAGATTCCTCCATATACTAAAGCAAAGATGGAATATAAAATATTTTTTATGGCGTGAACGAGCAATCATTTGCAAAGTTAGTTATAAAATTTGTGTTTTGCCACAATAAAATAAATTATATCGTTTTATTGGATCGTTAATAAAGTTAATTACACATAATAGTAAAACGATCGTAAATATTGCGATGATAAGTATTTTAGTTTTAGACTTTGTGGTGAGCGAACACTTTACATTTTATGTATCTTACATAAATACATGGGTACCTTACTTAACAATTATTTGAAGAAATTATTGAAGAAATTAAAAATATTTTTTTATTATACACCTTTGTCAGGAGAGATCGTTTTGTATAAAAAAAAACCGAATATAAAATAATAGCATGCGCTTGCGCTTTCTCTTAAAGACTATATATCTTCTTGCGCAATGATTGAAATGAAAAAGAAAAGAAACGGAGTTAGGTTCTAGTTGTCATGATTTTTTTCAAATTATATGAGTATTTTTAATCATGCATCCTAACTTTTATATGCGGATGCGTAAATATAAAAAACTACCCTTAAAAAACAAAGTTTTTCGTGTAAATCCTTTAGGTGGGAAGGGGGTGGGGTGCCTAAAATTTGATAGAATGCATTATTATGGGCAATGACTCTATGTGCCAAGCTGATTTTGGGGTTGGGGAGGTGGTTAGGCGTGCAAAAAATTTGCTAAATGAAGGAATATCGGAAAATTAGTATTACCATTCGATCGGCCATCCCTTAAAACCCCCATATACTAATTTTCATGAAAATATCTCGATAAATAAGTATTTTCAAAAATCCGATTTCAAAACGGTACATGCAGCGCCATCTCTGGGCTGGGTTACCTGCTGGCATTTATGAACTCCTGATATTTAATGTGCCAATTGACCATTTTTTTTGGCCATTTTCGTGGGGCGTAGTTTGACAATAACAAAATTTTGAAAAATAATTTTGCTAAATGAAGGAATATCAGAAAACTGTTAGTGCCAATCGATCGGCCATCCCTCAAAACCCCCCCATACCAATTTTCATGAAAATATCTCGATAAATAAGGATTTTCTAAAATCCGATATTAAAACGGTACATGCAGCGCCATCTCTGGGCTGAGTTACCTGCTGGCATTTATGAACTCCTAATACTCAATGTGCCAATTGGCCATTTTTTTGCAATTTTCGTGGGGCGTCGTTTGACAACAAAAAAATTTTGAAAAATAATTTTGCTAAATGAAGGAATATCAAAAAACTGTTGGTGCCAATCGATCGGCCATCCCTCAAAACCGACCCATACCAATTTTCATGAAAATATCTCGATAAATAAGGATTTTCAAAAATCCGATATTAAAACGGTACATGCAGCGCCATCTCTGGGTTTTGATACCTGCTAGTATTTATGAACTCCTGATCCGAGAATGTTTCAATTTAGACATTTTTCACCATTTTCGTGGGGGGTCGTTTAAAAAAAAAATTTTATTAAACGACGCCCCACGAAAATGGCGGAAAAAAGATGTTTAAAACGAAAAATTAAAAATTTTCGGATCAGGAGTTCATAAATGCCAGCAGGTAATTAAACCCAGAGATGGCGCTGCATGTACAGTTTTGAAATCATTTTTTGGAAAATTCTTATTTACGGAGATATTTTCATGAAAATTGGTATGTAGGGGTTTTAAGGGTTGGACGATCGAATGGCAATATCAGTTTTTTGATATCGATGATTCTTGTAGATCTTTACCTGAAATGCGATGATTCTTGTTGATCTTTAACTGAAATTCATGCAAAACAAAAGAAGAATTTTTAAGTTTTTCGCATTTATTAAAATCAATTTTTTGGTTTTATTTACAATTTCATTAACAAATTATTTATTTTTTATAATTCCTGGGCACCTACATATGTACAGCATCCATTGTCCAGTTTTCTGGTCCTCCAGAGGCTCCCAATAGGTCCTGCTACTGCTCCAGAAATTCCTTAGTTTAGAGTTTGTACCATTGGAAGAGAATATACTCGAAAAATTATTCCAAATTAATATTTTTAAACATTTATTTACATTATTTGTACAATATCTCCTTCCTTACCATTTTGCATTACTGGATTACACATTGAGTTGAAGCTGAAACTGAATATGTATCAGGAACTGTTGTACGACCACGAAACGTTCTCCAATATCCAACAACTTCGAATAAGAAGGAGCCTAGGAATAAAAAAATAAAGCAAAATTTAATAAAAAAAAAATCAATTTCTAAATAATTTCTTTTGGTTGCATTTTAACTACTAATCGAATATCTCTGGGACATGTAAGGGAAATTTAGGAAATTCCATGAATCCCATTCCTGAAATTAATGTTATCACCGATTTTAATCGATTTTTAAGCATTTATATTGATTTTTCTGGCATTTCCCCGATGTTGCAATACATTTTTGTGTATAGAATGCCTGAAAATGACATTCATAAAAAAAATATGGTTACGCTTCGCCACTGGTTAGTGCCTAAAAATCATCTACTCGCCATATCCATTAGATATAATGTTTGGACTCAATTTTATTTCTAATGAAAATACAATAATTTCGTTCGAAACGTAACGTACAAGTCCCCAACAACCCCTAATCAATAAATAGAATTGAAATCAATGACAGTGTCACCGGCAATGACTCTATGTGCCAAGTTTCATTTTGATTGAATGATGGGAAGATTTGTCACACACACAAAAGTGAAGTTAATATAAAGGATTTAAAAATTTAGATGTATATTAAGGTTTAAGTTGAGATCTATAATAAATAAGGTTCAAATTAAAATAAGGCTTAAACTAACTGATACTGAAAAAGTCATTATTGAACCATAGCACAATGAAAAACTTTCAACTAGATCAATTTCTATAAGGATATGGTTCTGTTATGAATCAGTAACTGGTGTATTGAAAGAAATTTGAAGTTTAAATCTGGTGCACGAAAACTTGTTTTACATAAGCCTAAAATTACAACTGAGAGAGAAAATTGATTTCTAAACATAATTTCGCCAAAAATCTTTACGAAAATTATAATTAGAGTTTAACGATATAACAAACAAAAATATAAGTGACAGAACAGGGTCGATAAGGATGGATTAAAGGAGAAAAATGTACAAATTACGGATTAGTTAAAATCGAATCAATCGGAAAAATTAGTGAAGAAATCTGTCATTGTTTATAGTACATAAGTTTGTAGTAAGTAAAATTTTATATTATACCCATAAGTCTTCAAACTGAAGAAACACACCCTGCACAACAATTTACAACAATTTCACAATGCACATAATATCCGCATACAGAGTCCATGCATAATGTACAGTAGGTACATACAATATATTAAGGTCCGAGTATTTATGCATCAGATTTTAATCGATCCCTTGAGGTGAATTTCATTAACAACAATATGTTTAGTTGAAGTACACCACTTTAGGACTAACAATTATTGTACATAGGTAGGTACTAGGTAGGTATGTCGCATGTTGCAAATATAGGTTAAATATATCGTTTGTATGGGTTTATGTGTACTTTTCATAAATCATCACTATATGCAAGTATATATATATGTATGTATGTATGTTTATATTGTACATATACGCTTAACTGCGCAAACTTGGCAAGACCATCGATAAATTATGATTAAAGCTAATATGATGGTTTTGAGTCCCCTTTAAGCGCTCGTTAAAGCGTCATATAAGTCGAATTGTGAAGCAATAACAGTAAACGTCTCGATATTCTTTTACACACTCTTTGGATTATGAGCTCCATTAGAGTATTTTATTTTACAAGGATTACGAAAGTTTTTTTTTTTTTTTTTTTTTTTTTAAATAATGCAAAACACCCATTCGAAAGAGAAAATCCATAAATTCCACTGCCCTGTAGATAGTAAGTGAGGTAGTTAAATTGTACCAAAGGTGCTTGTACTTAATTTTATTGTTAAAAATCACGCAATAGATTTATAGTTTTTCTTGTATACAATTATCGACTTTAGACGGTGGTACCAGTCCGTTAGAAAGTCGTTACACTATGATTTGTGTGTGTGTAAGGTAACAAAGCAATATATATATATATGTATGTAGTTAGGTATATCTAAAGGCAATATTATTATAGAGACACAAAGGTTCAAGTAGAGATTCATAAAAACTAACGACATGCAACACGTTAGGGTGCAATTACATTTGTTTTGCTCTAGTGGAGTACCTATGTATTGTATGTATGTATGTGTGTAATTGTGTATTTCTATACAATTTACCTTACAAAGATTTCCAAGTTAACTTTAACAACAAATATTAAGTTAGACAAAGTTTTTTTTTTTTTCAATATTTAATAGATCAACTTCTCGCTTATGGATAATTTATTAGCTCCTTTGAAATTTATTTTCTTGAAATTCATGTTTTGTAACTTTTAATATGAATGAAGTAATTGATTGTCAAGAATATCGTTTATTAGAACTCGTTAAAATATTTTCTCTTATTAATTTTAACAATTCTGCCAACGACCAAATATATATAGACGCACCAATATAAATGCAGAAAAAAGTAAGATTTTTACTTAATCGCAGACTTCTTGTTTCTTTTAATGGCCACATAGAAGGAAAGTAGCCCAAATATGTATTATATGTAGATTTATTCAACTAGTTTTATGGCCCAATAATAGGCGTTAAAAAAAATGCTGACATCAATGTGTTTGTCATGAAATTTTACGTCGAAATACGTTCGTTTGTCCGTTCATCATCTGTATAAATGATTCCATGGAAACCATAAAAGCTAGAAATTTTTACAGTTCATTTTGTAGGCTTAGTGTAAGTACCTACGTCTCACGTCAACTGTAATCATTAATAAGACTTACCTAGAGTTATCTATCTAATCAACGAGACGAAAATACTCATTTAATTATTTTTATACCCGTATGATGTTAATCGAAGGGTATTATAACTATGGTACGGAGTTTGTAATATCCCCAACTCGATGTAAAAAAAAAATCAACACCATTGTCTTTATCGTGAAATTCTAAGTCGAAATAGTGAAAATCTAAGTCCGTCCGTCCGTCTGTCCGTGATCAAGATTCCGGCCAAACGGCTGAAGCTAAAAAGCTGAAATTTTCACAGTTTATTATATAGTCCTAGAGTAAGATCCCTATTGTTTTTGGAGCAAATCGAACAAAAAATAGGGGAGGCTGTGGTACAGTGTTCACCTAATT
>JANSTT010017734.1:0-15972 GCA_026745375.1 Platyura marginata | reverse complement strand
CGAACCTCTGTAATTCGAAATCCTCGATAACTCGAATTTTTTTGATTCCCCTTCAACTTCGAGTTATCGAGGTTGCAGTGTATATTAGTTTATCATGAAGGGTGTACAAGGGTGTATTTAGGGAGTTTAAATCCATCTGAAATGAAAATTTTTCCCTCACTTAGTTTTGATCTTTGTTTTCGTTATGTTTCATCAACATATTCATATACTCAGATACCCTGTGAAATCTATTATAAAAGTTATAAAATCTACTCGTAGACCATTTACAGTACATAGACCATTTACAGTACATATGTACAAGTAATTTAATATTTCATTTATGCACAGAGATAACCAGTAAAACATTAGTTATAATAAATATATTGAAATTTGTTTCCAAAAGAAGGCTTTTCTTGCAGGATTCTCTGGTCTGCGTAGAACGTGACCAATCCATGTCCATTCTCTTTTTCTTATCTAAAGCTCAATGGGGCACTAATGTATTAATTTCCATAGATCAATATCACATTGGGCCAGAAGACTTTTCAGATTCGAAACCTGAAGTTTTCTGTAATTTTAGAGGACGCTGGCCACTGGTCTCACAACTATAAAGAAGGACTGACTTCAAATTTAATGTAAATATGTGTATAGATTTGTTCTTCTTGACAAGTCAGATGATCCACCAGACATTGTTGAGCTGTGCCCGCCGTAACAGCATTTTCACTATCTCCATCTTCGGGAACAATGCCGCCGAGATAGGTAAATTGATTAGTTCTATGTAAGTAATAACGTCTTGGCCGGAAAAGATTGATCGAATAAAATTAAGTATTGCAATTAAATTCCATTTTATTAATATTTTTCATATCATGTATAATAAGTATTTATTTAGATTCTTTCGTTTATGATATCAAATTTTTAAAGTGTATTACCACTAGAGATATGCTATATTTTATGCTATATGATAATAATGTGGGCAAATAAGTCGTAGCTAAAATTAATTTTATTGTTCTTAATTCAATTAATTGATCATAGTATTTTGTAAAAAATGATTTATTTTTTATACTACATCTCTATAATTATTAGTGAAAATTTATTAAGTTTTCAAAATTATTATTCTTAAATTTAAAACATCTTTTTTTTATCACTTGTGCTAATAATATTAGGTGGTGATTTACGAAAAAAAAAATACATTTAGTTGCAAGCATTGAATTTTACTAAAGCATACGTAATGTTATTGCCTTTTTATTTAATTAGTACATACTCATTTATTATTTACTTTCTTAAGCAACCTAATTAAAACCAATTGCTAAGTTTGATTTGAAAAATAATCAGCATGTATATATTTATTAGGGACATACTTGTCTAGTTATGGTGAAACAAATATTTATCCTTATTATTCCTGTCAGGCTTATGACTATGTGTTTAAATATCTATATTTTCAATATAATAATTTATTTTTAATCGTGCCGTCGTTTGTTACCTAAAAAACAATTTAGTTTAAGTTTTCCTGATGGATTTTGCTTTGACTCCAAGATAATAATAAACCTCAATAATGGATTACAATATGACCAGAAGTAAATCGGAAAGGTGTTATCAAAATACATTATATGTATTTATCATATGTAGTTACATATATACAGCCATCCCTCGATTTCCATGGTAAATACGTTTTACAAAAAATCCAATGCAATGCAATGAGTGCGTTCAATGTAAAATAATAGAAGAAAAGATTTATTTTCTAATTTACAAACCGTGTAAAAGCGAAACCGTGTAAATTAAGTTCCGTACAAATCAATGGACTGGTGTACTTATTATAAATAAGCTCCAAAAGTAAATTCAGTGTTGACATAATTAATCTAATTAAAATCTGGTAACCTGACAGTTAATAGAAGTATACAAAAAAATGCCGCCGTTATACAAGTTTTTTTTTAAACATCTACTCTACGTTTTTCTGTTTTACAAATTAATTAAGTAAAATTATTTGTAACATAATTCTAATATTGAATCCGTGCGGATCCACTTTTAGCCATATTTTCGTTCTATTTTTCTCTCATTATACCGCACATAATGATCTTCAATTTTTTTCTATTGGCGCAATTCGATGGCATTTTTGATTATTTTATACTGTAAATTAGGAGTATATTCCAAGATAACATTTTATCTCTATGTCAACTAACAATTCTATTTACCTCCATGTAATATAAATACACATTATTGCATCAACACTCAACACATATCGACTACATATAATAAACAAAATGGCGTTCTCTAATAATTAATTAATTTAATAGAAAAATCGTACTACCAAATTAATTTATTAATTAGATATTGGCTTTAGAGCTACTATTTTAGAATATTTTTACGCAATATATGAATTTTCTAGCAATTTTAGCGAATTTCTTATCTTCTTATATGTAATGTATGTACTAAGATAAGATAATCTACTTTCATTATCTACATTATGCAAATTCCTGTTAACTTAATTCTAATCTTTTAATAACAATTTATAAACAACACATAATTTGGACGATATTAATTAAAGTAGATAAAATAATAGTTTTTTTCTTGTATTGTGCTCCTTTTTCAGATCAAGTACGTTATCTTACAGATAAAAGTCGAAAATATAACATTCCAATGAGCATAAAAGAAATGACCAACATTTGATACGACGGTTCAATTAAAATTCCTTTATTGCATGCATCACCATCATTGCAGCTCTGAAGACATCCGTGAACATACCTTAAAGATATTGGAAATTAGGTGGGGGTATATTTTTAATCTAATACTAATTAATCAATTAACCTTTCATCATAATAAAATCTACCACAATGCGACATACGAATTAGTTCGGTGTCAGTTGTTAATGTACCGCTGTCAAGTGCGCAACCACGTACTGTAATAGTCTCACCATTGTCGTCTACAAAAAAAAAAACAAAAAGCAAATGGTGATATTGTTTTATACTAAATAATTAAATCATTGACTTAAAAAAAAAAGAAATCCTCCCCGGCGGGGAATCGAACCCCGGTCTCCCGCGTGACAGGCGGGGATACTTACCACTATACTACCGAGGACTTGTATTTTGTTATATTATATATAAATATCAACGAAAAACGTCGAATTGAGTATTAAATTAAGACAAATAATGTTAGAATTAATGCTAATTATATCAATTTAGGAATATTTATTTATTATTATATTATTCTACTTACCAAAATATCCGGCAATTTTAATACAAGACGTTGCTGGAAATAGTCCATCCCTTCCTTTTCGTCCACCCATACATGGTGACTCCAATATTGATACAGATTCATTATTATGAAATGGATCGTCACACGCCTTATTAGCTCCATTGTTTGATACACATTTGAAGCAATCAATTGCATAAACTTCAGAATCAGAATTTTATTTATTATTTTTTTTAATAATCTAATTAGAAACAATTACCTCTTTGAATCATTGTTAAAATAATTGAAATGATAAGGCTAATATAATTGATTCGGCAGCACTGTTTTGCCATTATACAACCAGATATGTTTTTGTTGCTCTTTATAAATAATGTTGTCTCAATTAAATTATGATGTCACGATGACCATTTGTTAAAGCTTCTTAATTTAAGCATAACTAAAAATCATCTATAAAAGAAGGAAAAAATAAATGTATTTTATTAACAGAAAAAAAAAATGGGCTCAACCGGGATTTGAACCCGGGACCTCTCGCACCCAAAGCGAGAATCATACCCCTAGACCATTGAGCCGCTTGACAATCTTTAGTTAAAATTACAGTTTCACACCAACATTTTATTGGGACTGGTATATTTGTGGCCACATGCTATAAACCACTATCTGCAAAATGGCAAGTTTTCAGTAGAGCAAGAAAACTTTAAATGACATTATAATTAGTTTTATTTCTATTGTATAGACAATAGAGATAATTAGATAAATTAAACTTTGTGATATAAAAATTCTATTGATTTGAAGGTTTTTCTGGGAATAAAATATTTAAGCAATTATTACAAATAAAAAATAATCAAATCAATTAAACCAATTGGTTTTTAATGTGAAATTTGCAAAAAAAGAGAATATATTGAAAATTTGGTAATGGCGAAATAAATCAGTGGACGATGTAGAAGCCGATTCTATTGAAAACTCATTTTTAACTTAAAAGCACTTAAGTTACTATGACTTTTGGGGACAGATATTGTTTGCATATATTATTTGGACTATATGATCCATGATCTTATAGAAAATAATTATTCATTATATTGATATTTATACCTACTACTAATTACTACTCTGCGTGTTATTAATCTTTTAGCCGAGCTTGAAAGTTCTTTAAGTTGGAAACATTTGAAGAAAGTCAATTCAACAGATCGCGGACGAAAATGGGGTTAAAACCTAAAAAACTAAATTATAAAATTAACAATAAAGTTTAGTCTTCAATATATCGATGGTTAATTGACAATTTCAGGAGAAAAAAACTAAACATTTTTACGCAGCATTTAATTGAAGAGAATGTTTAAAAAGCGTAGGAGAAAACCCGCATATTTGTTCGTGAAATTTAGTAAAATAAAGTTGCCAGAGAGTGTAAAATATCCCAAATTCCCAGACTTAAAAAAAAAACCATTTTTGAAAAAATTTATGTTTGTCAAATAATCATCGATATATATAGTGGCCGCCATATATTATAAAATCTATTGAGGGAGAGGTGGATTGAAAACCAATTTTAATACTAATTAAACGACCGATGATTTCCACATAGGCTGTCTAGAGCGCAGCACTTGTATTTTGTTCGCACAAAATGTCAATGTCGGAATGATTAAGAGAGAATGAGAGATGTCGAGATTGGAATAACAATGCATAAAAATCATTTATGAATGGTAATTCCGATCTCGACATCTCTGTGGCAGTCGGAATCATTCCGACATTGACATTTTGTGCGAACAAAATACAAGTGCAGATTTCAGAGGGCAAATTATAACATAATGAAATGGGGTTTTTTTGCTAGTTTTCTTTATCAATAATGATATATGGTTGCCTTATACGAATAAGGTTGTAAGTCCATCTTCAACTCCAGAGGGACATACAACCTTATTCGAATAAAGTGACGATATCTATTAACAGATAATTTTCTTTCTCAAAAGGGATGATGGCTGTCCAAATCGTTTATTCACTACACTTCAATAGTTTTTATTATTTATTATTTATTTAAGTTTTTTCTCAATAAATATAAAACTAAACACTCGTTCGCTCATTGCGTTGGAAAGAGACAAAGTAAGAATAAAATATATAATTTTTTCTATATTTGTAATGAAAGAAAAAAATAGGCATAATGGTCTGTTTGCTATTGAATAATTAAATGAAATATTTCGGTTCTTGGCTAACCGTAACATAAGAAATAAAAATTAAAATTAAAGCACAGAAATACAATCTAACAAAAGTCAAACAAAATTACTGTCGGCCAAATGTTGGTCGGTCAAATGTTGGTCGATCAAATGTTGGCGTACAAATTTCCTAGAACCAAATTATATATCTCTACGTTTGTTAATTTATCAAAATTATCCCCAGTGGTAGTGGGGACACACCGCTCAACTCACAAGTTCCTACCCCGGCGGAAATACATTTAAAGTGATTTAATTAAAGAGGTGCAAATTTTTCACCAAACTTATACTCAGGACGATGCCATTGAGCCATCGTTTATGTAAAATTTATCTCCTAAACAAGTTAAAAATTAATAAATCATTAACAGTTGAAAAATAAAATAAGTTCAATATTTCACGCTTTACCCCTCCGATAAGATTTTTTGTTGCATTTTTGGTCCCCTATATACCATTTTATTAGAAAGTATCGCTATCGATACACCCTTTATATTGTACATAGGTAAATAAACAAACATAGGAAGTACCTGTTTTGCACGATTTAATGTCGTAATTAAAATATTAATTTAGCCGTTCCAAGTTCCAATATAAATAAAATAGGTTACTT
The DNA here is from genome assembly GCA_026745375.1 of Platyura marginata. Taxonomy (NCBI): domain Eukaryota; kingdom Metazoa; phylum Arthropoda; class Insecta; order Diptera; family Keroplatidae; genus Platyura; species Platyura marginata. The sequence goes on along the minus strand of JANSTT010017734.1, from coordinate 10,014 downwards.
TACATTTTCATTATACACAATACACCTTTCTACACCAATAAACAATGGATTAGGCTTACCAAACAGCAAAAACTAACCCACCCTTTATATATTTTCTATAGTTTTATAAATAAACTGAATTTATAGTTAGAACTTTTTTACTGTAAGCTTTTTTACGTAAATCTAGAATTATCTTTTTTGATTTATAAATAAAATAATTTTTCAAAAAAACACTCTTGACCATAAATCACACATTACGGCTTTAGAAAACTTACATATTATTGAATTTTTCACACGAATTTCATTGATCATAAAATATTTCATATCTTTGTATTGTAATTCCATCATTGAACTGTATTTGACAAATTTTTTCATCGATGACACTGCTATACCATTTTCCCATTTATAATATACCTATATAATATGGAAAATAGAAAACTGTATGTACATGCGCAGTGCATAGCTCTAAAGAAAATCTGTTTGTATCAGATTTTTATAAAAAGTTGTACTTTGTTTTCCATTTTCAGGCCTGCCCAAACTTTACACATTTAGAGAAATTTAGATTTATAATAGGACGCCATATTGGTTTTTAGTAGCTTTGGTTGATTGGAAAATTAGGTATGAAAATTAAATGTAAAAAACTTTTATTTATCGATTGTTTTTAACGAAGTACCCTCCTATAATAAATCTTAGACAGGTCATTTGAGAGAGGGCTCTGCACAAAATTTCAGCTCTCTAGGAGGTGTGAAAGTTGGTTAAAATGAACCTCAACAATTCAACATAGTTGAAATAAACAAACAAACAGACAATCAAGGTTCATGTCAAGTTAAATAAAAGGTTGTAAAAAGAGACACCTCTGGGTTACGGATGAATAAATTAAGGGTTAAGGGGAAACATTTTTCTGGAAAGTATTAATTTATGTTACTGGCCTTAGCACACAGAAAAATAATGCGGTAAAGACAAATGGAATAAGTAAAGAGATGGTGATTATTTTATGATAAAAAATAGGGCACTCATACTAAGGCAACCGAAGTTTCTAGACCTTTGTATGTGGGCCCATTAGACATTCCACGTTTTCTCGTGTTCTGATATTCTCAGGGCTGATAGTCAATGAACTTCAAGATAGTTTCCTAAGAGATGTCACGGATTTCCGACAAAAACACCTGACCATTTCGAAGTGACTGTAGTCTCTTCCCCGAAATGGGTAGGCAATAGCTAAGCAACCGTCCTTTAATGAGCGCCTTGGCTTGTCTGCAACGACGGTAAACCTAGAAGTGGCTCCGGTGTCTGCCACTGTCTCCCTTCTAAAAACAATCTCGTCTTTACTTGTGGACACATACACCAGTCTCGAGGTAAGTTTGAAAGAGGTAAATATTTTAGCTTCGCTTGGCTATCAGATATTAGTTCTCCCTCCTCTTGTTTTCTGCATAAACCTCTACTTGATTTTGGGACTGAGAAATTGTAGAATTGTGTCCAATTTTCCACATTCTTACACATATACTCACAATTTAACGTCTCCCAACTAAAAATTATTACAAAATATAATCCAATCCAATTTAATCGATGAAGATGCTCCAGTTCTTCCAAATATCATAAATAGTTTTTTCTACGTTTCAAAATTTCACAATAGATTTAAAGAATTATTCAAAAGACACTATGAACTTTTCTCGCTTATTATAATCAGACAAGTATCGTAAGATAATAATAGACCGCATTATTTGAAATAAAACAATGGTCAAAGTCAATGTTAAAAACAACACTGCTAAGAAGTCATATTTGAATTATTTATTTATTTAATCATTTTTAAAAGTACAATTTGTTGCTTAATTATTATTAACTATGCTGTCAACCGAAAACAACAATAAAGCAGCAACTAAAATGTCTTATCACCTATTATACAGAGCACTATAAGCATTATTTTTATCTTTATAGGTTAAAACACAATTTCCTGGGGGAATGGTAAGAAAAGGGTGCAAAACGGTGAGGAACGGTGGAGAACAGTGAGGAAAGGGTGCGAAACGGTGGGTAAAGGGTGGATAACGGCGGAAAACGGTGCGAAAATAGTAGAGAACTGTAGGGAAAGGGTGGGGAAAGGTAGGGTAAGTGTAGTTTAGCATGTGTAGTTTTTACTTTTTAATTTTTTAATTTAATTATAAAAAAAGAACTTTTTGCTTATATACTTTCGTTCAAGGATAAAATTGCTCTCATATCTTCTCTTCTATCACGCCCGTATTACCTACAAACCTCTTGGTCATTTATTATGGTTGTGATGATCGACGAATAGCTATCGGTTATAATAGATACATTTTAAGTTTTGTGATGCCTTGCATTGTGCTATTTTATTACCTAAGAGTCAATGATGACCCAATGCGAGGCATCACAGTTTAACTTATTCAATTTCTATACTAATATAACAAATACGAGTACATTTTTGGTTTTGAGAGAAATTAGCTTCCTGACGTAAAAACTCAGGCTGCTATAAAGTTCTCAACTAATTTGGTTTCTTTAGAAGGAATTTCCTCTTCATTTTCTATCACATTTTATTGAAACCTTATCTGAAGGTTGATTTTACACAATATTTTCTGAAATACAAACATTTAAATCGGGATTGGAGAAGTAGCTCTGTATCTCATTGTGACAGCTTTAATTACATACTTATTATTATTACCTACTATAATTAGGTACATAAATTGTATTTGATACGTTTTATTTCAATAACAAATTTAACTAGTATATTGTCCCACCTGCCTTTGGTTGACTTAGATATAGATTTAATCTAATAGACTAGAGTACAAGAATCCATTCACATAGAATTTTTTCTCGCTAAAAAACCCTATTTTTCCAAAATTCCTTGACCATATCTGCACCTTTCTCTCCTATCATATACGTTGCTGCATTTGTATGGCCGGCTGGAATAGTTGGCATTATTGATGCATCCACAACTCGTAAATTTTGTATGCCATGGACTTGAAGCTGTGCATTAACTACAGCCTCTGGATCACTTGCTGGTCCCATTTTACATGTGCCAACCTGATGCTGAAGACTAGAAGCATATCGTCGAATACAACATTCCCAATAGTTGTCACTGTCAAATAGATAATGTTCACAACCCGGAAATGGTGTTTTGTGAAATTTGGTTCCGAATTTTTTGAAACTTTTTGCGTCCGCTATTTGTAAGCACTATACATAATAGAAACATATTATATGATAAAAAGGGAACAGAAAATACGTTTCTCACCATTCTTATTCCCTTGATTAAATTAGTCAAGTCACTTTTTTGGGTGTAAAAATTGGGCTCCATCTTTGGCCAATGAAATGGATTAGTGCTCCTTAAACTGATTCTGCCTCGACTTTTTGGTCTTAATAAGACCGGAACCAAACCAAAAGCATCCTGTAGATTATATTTAACGTTCAATATATTAATCCCCTAAAGAATTTTTTACGCAATTACCTTACCAATAACTCCTTTGTAAACTTTATAAAAAAATTCATCTGTTAAGCCCAACATATTTCTTAGTGTTCCAGATAAATCTCCACCTAAACCTCCTGCTCCAATAACAATTTCAATATCAGGATAATCAGAAGCTAAAAAAAAGAGAGGAGAATCCAATTTGTTTTTCTAGAATAGAAGTGGTTCGCTTCACTTACCAAATGTCGAATTTTTTGTTTTAACAAACGCAAGACCTTCAGCGCCACCAGGGATTGTATATGGTCCTCTTCCATTCAATACATAATTCAAAATATCCGACGGTTTTTGTACATTTATTTCGCTTATTGTCACTGGTTTATCAACTAAAAATTCCAGCCCATTAACAGCTGCATGATCTTGAAGATTATAACCAACCTTCAAATCTTGCACAACTGATATACTTAATTCTTCTAAATGATCTCGTGGCCCGACACCAGACAACATTAGTAACTGTGGTGAAGCAATTGATCCAGCCGACAATATAATTTCTTTCTTTGTTCGAACCCGATACCGTTTTTTATTCTTAAGAAATTCTACGCCAAAGGCCGTCTTTGTGTACGGATTAATAAGAATTTTGGTTACCCTTGTTCTCATCGATATATGCAAATTATTTCGACCCATAACTGGTCGCAAAAATGCTTTTGCCGCACTGCACCTTCTTCCATTTCTAATGGTTGCCTGTACATACGAAAAGCCCAACAATGAATTGCCATTTGGATCATTTTTTTTATAGCCTAATTCACGACCTGCATCGATAAATGCTTCAGCTAATTCGGTTCTATATCTAGAATGTTGAACATCTAAATAGCCATCTTTTCCATGGAATTTGGACTTTGTTAGTTCCGGTATGCCGATTTTTTCCGATTTAAGAAAATATGGAAAAACTTCCTCATAACTCCAACCGTCGTTGCCAAGCTTAGCCCATCCGTCAAAATCTCGTCTATGCCCTCTTTGATAAATCATGAAATTGATAACACTTGTTCCACCTAGCGCCCTGCCTTTGGGCCAATTGCATACGCCTCCTTCTAATTGAGTACAAGCACCTGCTTGCCTGTCCGCTCTATAGCCCCAATTGTAACCTAAAATATGTTAAATATAATTTTTATTGTAATTGCTAAACAAAATCTCTATTTGGTACGTGTAACTTGTGTTGCACCGGGTGTTAATGGAACGTCTGATAAAAAATTTTCCTCGTCGCCAGCTTCAAGTAATAAAACACTCCATTTATGTTCTTCACTAAGTCTATTGGCCATAACAGAACCACCTGATCCGGCACCAATAATTATGAAATCATATTCGGCCAAAAAAACCTTGGTATCTGGTATGTTCATTGTAAAGTTGTTTGTGACATCGTAGAGAAGTTGAAATAATGGAAATTGTGCTATCGTTTTTACTACCACTAATGTTAGAAACACAAAAACCAATGTTTCAATTGTTTTCATGATTATTTATAGAAATTACGTTACAGCGGTGATATATAGGTATCTGTAAAAATAATTGGTTCATATTGACCATCATGAGCCAAAACTATTTAGAAGAACAAGATTCACAATTTAACAAAGGAGTCATAGACCTTACTTATTTCCTAATCACCAAACGTAACGGGTTTGGAAAAGGGAGCATACCCAAGCACTAATGGTGTGCAGGAACCTAGCAGGAAAAACCTGGGGGTGTAACCCAGCTACCCTACGATGCATGATAAACCATAATGGTGAGACCAATCATCACCTATTAAGCGGTGGCTTGGAGAAGCAAAATGCAGCTAAGCTCAGCAAGGAAAAGTCTTGAAAAGGTGCAATGATTAGCCTCCATATATATGAAAGAACGGCAAAGGAGACTTTGATACATATCAGCAGGGGAGGAGCAGAGAGAGGTAATAATCTGAGTCAATCAGATAGAAACACTCTCTTCAAAGGCAACCCCATACTAGAAGCACCTAAGGACGAAATGGTGAAAGAATATAACTTTGAGAAAAGGTTTACATTAAAAATGAGCATTAAGGAGTGGAGCAATGAATCCACAACATACCAAATAAAGCGGCAGGCCATAAAATGTTACACCGACGGATCTAAGATATCTGAAGGAACGGAAGCGGGAGTAAACGGGCCAAGAACCACATAGTACGAACCCATGTGAATGTACTCAAGCATACTTCAGGTAGAAGTGCATGCAATTGATAGGTGCGCTCAATTCAAAGCATTGGAAATCTGTCAGATAGCCAGGCTGCCATAAATGGGCTGAGCTCATTCACCATCAGCTCCAAGATGATCCAGAAATGCCTAAATAAACTTAACGAATTAGGTAGAACCAACAAAGTCACTCTCTACTGGGTGCCTCGGCATGTTGGCATAGAAGGAAACGAAAGGGCGGATGAGCTGGCAAGAAAAGAGGCATCTACCTGTTTCAGTGGACCAGTGGAATCGGTACAAATACAATCCGAGGAGAACTGAAAAAGTTGGAAGAAGAGAGAAGAGCCAAGCAATGGAGTGAACTTCCTAAGCTAAGGAAATCTCGGGAATTATAACCGAAAGAGGTATGAGGCTAGTATAAGAATCAGCAAAAACAGACTTAGAATGCTGACGGGATCCCTGACAGGCCACTGCAGGCTGGGTCTGGAAATAGATGAAACCCCAATACATCTCATCACGGAATACGGAGCACTCATCCACAAAAGAAGAGATCACCTGGGGAAGTACTGCATAACCGAGAAGGATATTCCATCCCTAAATCCACTCAAGGTCCCAAAATTCCAAAAGGAAACTGGACTTGAGGAGGTACTCTAGATAATACAGTGGCTCGATGAAGATAAAAGTAAGAAGGGGGCACAATAGATAGAATAGGTCGAGGGGCCTCAATCACCCCCAACCTAATACTCAATACTCAAAGAGGCAGCATAAAAATTGACTGCATCCCTAAAAATCTTCTTTGAAGGTCCTGTCCCTTAAGGATCAGCGTAATGAATACTGTAAGGGTCAAAGAAAAGGGAATCTTGGAGAGCCTTTTGCAGTTACGTTAAACATGATTGTTAAAAGTAAGGTGAAATGGACAATTGCCTCAATTTAACCATACAAAATTACCGCCCCAATGCCATTTTTCCACTAATTTCCCAATGCTCCCTGAGCAGAGTTTGTCATCGTCTGACGTTGATTTTTAGTGCCTGCCTTCGCTTTGGATACGTTCCCTAGAACTGGGTATTGGCGAAGGTCCTGCTGAAACAGGTCATGTTAACTACACCCTGACCAAATCATTTAGACCCGGTAATCTGGGCTTCATTTGCCTAAAAGCACTGGAGTGAATTTACGACTATGAGGTTCGTACTAAAGTGTTTATAGACATACCATATACGAACCAAAACATATGCCTACCTTCCGGCTAGGTACACCGAGTCGGCCCTCTATCAAGCAATCTACAAGATTGAGAAGGCTTTTGACTCAAAGAAGTTTTTTTCTTTTAAATCATGCCATGATATGATTGGATTATTAAATCTCTAAAGCCACAATACCACATACAATACAATACCCTTTTATGCTACGCTCATACGGATATAAGATATAATAAATACCTTTGTTGCGTTTTAATTCCATAGTGAACACTAAATAACCTTGCTAATTTTGCATTAGCAAAGTATATTACTAGTGCCATTAAACCTAAGTATATAAATTAAATATTATGCATTACAATTACAATAACAAAACAACACTACTTTATACGCAGTTGATTAAACTTTCAAGATCGTTTGAAACTGACCATAATCAACATACATATACAATAATATATATATATATATATATATATATATTATATTATAGCAACTATACACAACTACACATAAATTCATATGATTTATTGAACCATAATAATTAAATTAACATTCAAATCGGCCAGTTTATTTAAATTAAATGGTGAATGTTGTTCGACTCTTCCATAAGAAGATGGTCGGTCATACGAGTATTGGTACAACAAAAAATGATCAAATATATGTAAAACCATGTGTGATTGAGATTTTGAGAACATGTACCTACATAATTGAAGTTGTATATTTTTTTGGGTAATGTTTGTTTTTGAAAGCGATATTCAAGGTCGATGCATTGTTATAACTTTTTGTAATTTTCAATTTCAAGTTTAAGTATAAGTGGACATTAGCGAATAATTTCTTATGTAAATGCCGGATATTTACCAATATTATGTATGTACATTAAGTACCTTGTTCAATTTGAATGAATATCACGCGCCAATTCTTAATTCTGCGTAACACATCATTTTTGTTAAATTCCCGCCGTAATGATTAATAATTGAAAAATTGCCATGAACGAATAATATGTTAGTTGTTGTACAACATGATGCAATAAACACATATGTCATTATTATTATTATTATATTATTATGAAAACATTAACTTGAAAAATACCCAAGTTTTGATACCCGCATACCGATATACCTGAGGGCTTACTCTTCAAAACGATAGTCATTTAGGCGTATTGCTTCTTTAGGCAGTTCAGCAGGCGCATTCACGTTGTCGACGATGCTATTGCCAGAGTAGAAAAAAAACGATAGACGACACAAATACGCGTCGTATTATTTTCAAGAATAAGCCCTCTGGTTATTGAAAGATTTCATTCATAAACCAAAAAGTTTCATGACCTACCGTTATGGCGCTGCAATCAATTTTATGTCATTTCTAGGGTTTTTAATCATTTGTATTCAATTTACTTACGTTACAAACTCCGTACCAATGATAAAATACACTTTGATTAACATTATACGCAGATCTTCTTTACATTCCGAAAAATCTAAACACAATGTCAGATACAAAATGTCCTTTTTTTAGTACATATTTAAAAAAAGGTTCCGATGATATACTAACAAATTATATACACTTATAGTAGAACCAGTTATTACTAGCAATATATTAGTAGTAGTATATAACTAACACAAAATTTTCAATGTAAATTCAAACCTCACTGGTATCTATCTAATAACTAGTTGCTCAGCACAAGTTTCATATTACTTTTAATCTCATTTTAAGCAATTAGTTAATTAAATAAAACAACACTAGGTATGTATGTATGTATGTCACGATCAAAAAGTATTTATATTCTGGTTTGTGTTCCTAATATCACACACACCATGTACCTGATTTGATTATGATCAAACGAAATGTTTCTTACTTCTTGTCCGAGTCGACTATGTTTGTACAACTATTATGAAATATTGCGATATTTAATTGGTTTACTTATTACTATTCTATAGTCTTATGTAGAGTTGCGATATATTTCTGAACTGATTCACTTTACACCGATTAAGTCTGATTGACCGACAAATCAAATAGTTACTGACCGCGAAATAACTTCTTTCAATATAAGTGTTTTAAAAAAAAAATTTAACTTTGGTAGGGGGTGCATGAGCTGAACACATCTAAATGGCTACTATCACTAATATAAATGTTAATCTAAGAAGGGATTAGAGAACTGGTATATGTTAATAGCGAGGTATATAGAAATGATAAAGGGAGCATGGAGAGACATTACGATTATTGTGCTTTTGTGCTGAGATCCATTCTTTAATATGCATCCATCGTTTATAATTCAGACTACGCAAATTAAACATATCCAGAAGAAATCTATCTTGTATGCGCATGCACTTCTGCAACTTTTATCAAATATACATCAAGCGTCCCTCGTATAACGCGGAAGTTAGGTACCACAAAAATGCTGCGTTATATGAAACAAGGTACCCAAGGATAAGGAAAAAGTAAGGTTACGTTCCAAATTTAATAAAAACGCTATTTTTTCAATTATAAAAAACTTAGAGAAATTTAAAAAAAATTCAACTAGCCAGACACAAATGTATTCATACCCCCTGATTTTTAAAGAAATAAACTAAATACACTAATTTTTATTAATAATTAATTCTAGTTATTCTATTAATTATATTTAATGAATATTTTAAGTAAAAAAATTAATATTTGGAAATTTCAAAATCGCGTTATACAAGTGCCGCGATCTACGAGGGACGCCTGTATTACAATTTAAGTAAGTTGTATTATAATTCCCTCAATGGAAACAAGAAACCTTGGTCCTTCTTTCGTATGAAGACCGTTGTAGGTTAATCCATTTAGAAAATTCGTCCTTTAGAAGTAAAAATCCTTAATTTTTTTTTTGTATTTGAATCTTTTGTCTTTGTACAATTTAATTGTAGTTACCACCAAGAGCTTTACGATCAAAACATACCACCACACAAATTATGCCAGTTTTATACCAGTAAACCAGGAAAGAAGGAAAAATTGGCTACGCCGATTATAATATACCCGTATGGGTACTTGTTTATTATTAACAACTTTGTACGTGTCTATTTTGTCTGTACAATAAATTTGGTAAATTGAATAAAAATCCTAGAAATGACATAAAATTGATTGCATTAACCTAACGGTATTTAGTGGAACTTTTTATAAAGGAAATCTTCATTTTTTTATTCTTTATCATTTTTGTCATAATCATTTTTTCCGTAATCAAAATACTTTCCGAGTAAATGATTAAAAACTCTAGAAATTCAATAAAATTGATTGC
>JANSTT010017733.1:0-15975 GCA_026745375.1 Platyura marginata | reverse complement strand
AGCTTTACGTATTCTGTAATTTAAGGACTGTGTCCTTGTATACGTTTTTTGAATAAACATTATTATTATTATTATTAATAAATCTTTAGCTTAAAATCAATTTTATTCATAACAAACTCAAAAATGCAGTATATTTAAATATACAGGTAGTCCTAAACTTAGGACGGCTCGACTTACAACGGTTTGCACTAACGACCTTTGAGTTTTTACGTATTTTTTGGTTCTTCAATATTTTAATTGTAAATGGTGCCTAGGGCGACCAGTAGTGGAATTTCAATTTGATGCAGTGAAAAAATGAAACAGTGTTATCGTGAAAAATGTACTAAATCTAATTTTTTTCATATTGATAATGAATTGTGTACACCATAACAATTTTTTCATTTTATCACCACTTGACGTAAAAAATTGTTATGTTACACAATTCATAGATTTAGTGCAATAAAGTGCTCAAAATGCTCATTTCCCTGAATAGTTTACATTTTTTTCGATTTAATGGTAGCTTTCGAGGCACCGTATACCTAGGCGTGTTAGGTCGTCAAGCCCATATGTATGATACATTAAATTCTTTGTTGGATAGTCTTCTACAAGTTCTATAAGTTTAAATGCAAGAATTTCCCTAATCCTGAATAATTATTCTAAAAATACCAAAATGTGATTTTTCCCCATACAATTTACATCGAAAACTTCAGGCACCTTTACAATTAAAATTAAAAAAAACCAAAAAAATACATACGCACTTATTTTTTTTGGATTTAGAAACAAATTGGGGGGATAGAGAATAAATTTTTGCCTTGTATTTTTTAACCACGTGTACGCGTTTGTATGACACTTTCGATTTTACTTGAGTTGGATTTTATTAGTCTTTGTTGTTTTTTTATATGAAACTCAAATTACGACCTACTCGACTTACGACCAATGTCTAGGAACCTATTTTGGTCGTAAGTCGAGGACTACCTGTATATGACAATTTTGCTCACTCGGACTCGGGGGCTATAGCTTGTGTAGCTTATACGTAAATTCTGCACTGGCTACAATATCTGTCCATCTATTTCTAGGTCAGTCCGCTCTTCTTTTACCTAATGGGGTTTGTTTTTAAAAAATCCTGTAAGATACTGTATCTTGATTCATACGAGCTAGATGTTCGGCGGTTCGGCCCATTGCATGCGTTTGCCAATGAATTTACTAAGGGGAACATCTTTATATTCTTCTCTCACAGGTCCTAGGATACGTCTAAGAATTTTCCATTTCTAATAATATCTAATCTACCTTCATCTTTCTTTTTTGGATATTAGAGTGTCAGTTGGTGCCTGGGCACATAGGCATAGAAGGTAATCAAAGGGCGGACGAGCTGGCAAGAAAAGGGACATCCACCCGTTTCATTGGACCAGGGCCCTTCTGTGGAATCGAAACTAATGTAATCCGAGGAGAAATGAAAGAAGAGGAAGAAGAGAGAAAAGCCAAGCACTGGAGCGAACTTCCTAAGCTAAGGCAATCCAAAATACTACTGGGGAAATACAACCGAAAGAGGTACGAGGTTAGTATAAGAATTAGCAAAAACGGACTTAGGATGCTAACGGGACTCCTGACAGACCAATGCAGGCTGAAGGGGCACCTAAAGAAACTGGGTCTAGAAGTATGCGGCACGTGCAGGTTCTGTGAAGAAACAGAAGAAACCCCAATACACCTCCTTACAGAATGCGGAGCACTCATTCACAAAAGGAGAGATTATCTGGGGAACTACTGTTTGACCGAGAAGGACCTTCCGTCCCTTAACCCACTCAAAATCCTAAAATTCCTAAAGGAAACAGGACTTAAGGAGGTACTCTAAATAGTGGAGAGGCTCCATGAAAATTGAAGTAAGAAAGGGTGGCACAATAGATCTAAATAAAGGTCGAGCTGCATCGATCACCTCTAATAAAATCTACATCTATATATAAAGTGTCAGTTCCATAGGATACGATTGGTCCAATGAATGTTTCTATATTCTATTCTATATTCTAAATTAAGAAGTTTTTATTAACCAGAATGAAAATACTTATTTATCAACGTTACAACAAATGCAACAAAAGACGATGATATATCTATTAAGAGGATGATAGGTACTTATGTACAAGTATATAAAAGTTCTACATTTAGGTATATATAGACAACAAAAAAAAGTTATATCTAACTAACAACTTTATTCAATTAACTTATTTAGGAGGTTCCATTTCCTTTAAAATAAACTCATACTGCAATTTTTATGTCACGTACAAATTACAGTGAACTTTTTTTTTCCATCCCTAAAAACGAAAGAAAAATAAAATAGTAAAGAAAAATATTTTTTCTTAAGTACTTTTTCTCAGCTTCTTCTACGGTCTACAATATGAGGCCATTGAGCTATTTTTATAAAATATTCAGACAGCAAATAGAGAAAAATATTTTCTAACTAACCTTTTATGCTTTTATCCTTTATCCAATATGGGCGCGAAAAACATTCTTAGCATGCACAGTGGGAAGCGTGTTACTGCATAATTTAGTTGATTGCAAATGCACTTTCTTGATAAAATATTAATTAATTCCATCCATTTATACATTCATCTATATATATATATATATATACACATACATACATATATAAATATATCTAGACTAGAGAAAACATGCAGTGCTATTTACCTTCTTCCTTCAGGAAAGAAAAGAAACCATTACACCTCTATCTAGAGATATATCAAATTCTCCACCTACATATGTACTGTACATATATAGAGTGCCCACCTCACCATTTGTACAAATGGCATTGCACCGCTTCTAGTACATGGTCAGAATAGTTATGTTTTGTAGATATGGAACTATGGAAACCTCGCAATGTACAATTCTTTCCTTAAAATGGTACATAATATATATGGTATGGTTATGCGATATCCACCTTCCAGCAATTCCACAAAAATATATAGGACAATCTTTATATATGATGGTGTCGAAGATGAACAATCGAACGAATATGGTTATTATGCAGACTCGTGAGAAAAGCTATCCAGTAGAGGAGGAGAGGGCTGTTCAATGAAAAATAGGTTGAGAAGTTAGTTTTTCTTGTTTAAGATAAGAAGGAAAGTGAAATTCTATAGAAATGTGAAAATGAGAAGGAATTGTGTATTGAGATTTTTTGTTTGATTATATGCGCATGCGTCTATTTTTGAGTATATGCGCTATATAACGATGTCTTTATTAGAGAACTAGAAATATTTTCTAAATTGTATTAAGAAGTTTTTTGAAAGTCACCACAAAATCTCTACATTGGTAGATTTAATCCTGTAAATGTATAAGAGACTCCAAACTGGACTTAGTAAACAGTTCTGCTTATCTTGTGTACAAGGTGAGCTAAAAATCACGAAATCCCAGCAGATTAAATGTTGAATTTTTATAGTAATAGTAAGTGTGAAAAATAATCTTTTTAGTCCCCTTTTTTCTTGCTGTTCCCATGGCGTAATCGATTATAGAGCCCAATATTCCAAGATCATTTGCTAAAACTTTCAATTAACATCCACCATAAACTCTATGGGATTTAGTATAGCAAATAGCTTAAGAAGTTTGTCTATCGAAATTGATTTTTCGAAATATCTTCTAAATTTAACTTCTTTTTGAAATCAGGAGATCTCGAAGTAATCTTTTAGTCAATCAAAATTTTCAAAAAATTAGAAAACAATTTTGTTGAAAAACAATTTTTTTTTTTCATTTTAATCAAAAATTTACTTTCCTCAAAACATGCGCACATTTATAATGGCCCCGCAAAATATTCACAAACTCGCCCAATGATTAGGCAATCCGCAATACGTCTAGAGAATGTAGTATGAAACAATATCTACCATCAAGCACAACCTAAATAGAGCTTGAATCCTTGCGACACGCAAGCTCCCATTGAAATCATGTCCATCACAATTTTTTTTTTTTGTTACTTACATAAATGTTAGAAAAGTGGTTTGATTGCATTTGTAAAATTGTCTCAATTCAATGTAATTAGTTATTTGAACGGATCGCATTGTCAGTGATTGTTTGTGTCAACAAAATCAATTTAATTCGATCGGGCATAGTGAAACTTTTTCTTCGCCCTTATTGAAATTTGTGGTTAGGGTACACACGAATGGTTAATAATGTATGTGGATGGCATGATGGAAAAACAACAACAACAACATGTAGTAAAAATGTGGTAACAAGGCCATTTATAGGAAAATGCAAATAAATAAGAAATTTTTCTTGATTCGTGATGTTAGTGTTCGCCCATCAGAGTTACAATAATTTAGTGATATATTAGTGAAGTTACAGAAAATACTGCATTTAAAATGATTGTGTTTTTGGTGTACGTTATAAATGACAGATAATTCCATCTGGATTTACTACTCTCGTCTACTATTCGTTACAAACACAGTGGTGGGGTAACGTACCAAAATTTATGTTGTGCAATTATTAAATTGTTCATAGTGTAATAAATATTAGGAAAAAAGGGGTTCGGAAAAACTTTTTGATAACATAACCTACTAAAGAAATTTTTAGAGCCCACAAAAACTCTTGTACGACATATTGTCGTTTTGTGTGTAAAACTAAATCAAATAGAAAAATGTTAAAATTCATAATAAATCGAAAACTATACAAAAATTAGCAATTCATGACTTATTTGATTGTTTATTTGAATGTTCATTTGATCGAAATAGGAAAAATGAAAATTTAATAAAGCTTTTCTAAATTAATTGAAATGAAAACTGATGAATGTACAATGTACATATAGTAGTGCACCTGATGTCATAGTTGATTAAAAAGTTTTCGGTTTTTCTTTTCGAGTGCTTTGACCTAATTTCGGAATATTGGACGAGAGTGCATTTTGAGTGTCTGGTAAAAAGTAATATACAATCTATTCACCTCTACCATACCTATATACACCTACAATTTACCAGTTTTAAACTCCCTCATACATACATACCTAATATAAAGCAAAACAGTTTAGTTTGTGTGTCAAAATCAGTTGTTTATACACACCAATAAATAACTCTAAAGTGAAATTACAGTTGCCCACCCAAAAGGAAAATGATATCTTCCTGACCGGAGAAATATAGGAGTGTGGTGTGTGGTGTGTGGTGTGGTTATTCAAGAAGGATTGACAGTGAAATAATATTGTCGATCAGGAAATGAGATGAGGTTGCTGCAAGGTGCTCTGCTTCTAATGTTTACATTATCAGGTACGTATTCATGAAATTATACTTATCCTTATATTTATAAGTAAAATATAAAATAACATATTCTACATAAATATAAGAAAATATTTCTTTAAATTTCTCTAAATCAATAATAAAAAAAAAATTCTGTGTTCAGAATAAATTGTATACAAAAAAAGTCTGTCTAAGCGTATTTATTAGTAATCATTTGATTAGAATTCTTTCTATATTTCTTATAAGTACTAATTTCCTTTATTTTAACTTTTGAAAGTGTACAAAACAAACAAAACTTTTCTCAAACTTGTACGAAATAGGAAAAAATTTAATTATAGGTAACTGACTAAAGCATAAATAGACAAATAGGCAGTTTTAATTTCAACATACCTTACTTACATCGACAAATTTATAGTTTTTTGGATGTTTAGATGTGTTGGAGTGTAATTTTGATCTCAGAAATTATTAGAAACACTATACCTACGTATGTAATACAAATTACACCAAGATCTCGATTTTCGTTGTTAATTGGTTCTACAGAAAGGTGACGCAAATCGAACTAATCTATTACAGTGTTGTCGGGTAAAATAGGAAAAGTTATATTTTGTATGAAAGAGTTGAAATTCAGTAATTTCTCCTAGTTGCTAGGATTGATATCTGAAAATCTATGAATGCAAATATTCATTATTTTCAAACGCTAATATTTTCTGAAAATATGGAAGAGAAATAAGGACAGCTGCAGGATTTAGGGATACCTGTTGTGCGAAATAATAGGAATGAAAAATTTAAATCTTTGAAATGCCCAATTAAAACTAGAATTCGTTACAACTAGGAGAAAATACTGAATTTCGACTTTTTCATACAAAATATCCCTTTTTTCTATTTTACCCGACATGACTGTACAAGTACATACTTAGTATTTCTATAGGAATTCTTTTAATTGGTTCCACCAAAATCATCGCATAATATGATATTCGCCCGGAATCATAGCTGTTAGGAGGGGATTATGTATTATCTAAACTTTAAATGTTAACCCTCCACCCGCGGGCAACGTTCATACCATGTTTCACTTATTCAGTACAATTCCGTGGGGTACGGTATTATCGCATGCATATAACTTTTTTAGGATATTTAAGCGTGGGGAGACGATATTTTTTCGTTGAATCTATTTTCTTTTATTTTGAAACTTTGATAGCCGTTACGATAAGTGTAAATAAAATTTCAGCATTAACACAATCCTTATAACTATTATAAATAGCGATTTTATAAAAAATAAATGAAAAAATTAAAAAAAAACTTTGTGACGCATAAACGACGCAAATCGAGGTTTTAGTGTATAGATAATTCATTTTCATAGACCAAAAAGTTCCATGCGTTACTGTTATGGTGCTATTATTTATTTTCATGTATTTTTTTCATTTGGCACAGAATGTCTAAAAGACCTTTTAGAAAATTGATTTTATTGGCATTACGCTGCTCGTTTCAGGTTTTTTTGTCGAAAATTGCCGTATTCTGAAATTCGCGCGAAAATAAGAACTCAATCGAAAAATAATAGTAATACGATTTAATTTAATTTCTGACGCCATCTTATGGCTTGTTGTAGCCCACAATACTATTGTGGACTTCAATACAGCAAACAAACATTTTGAAAAAAAAAATTAATAAAAAATTAATTTAGTAAATCAATATGAAATTGAAAATTTCCATCCAAAACATTTTGCATAGTTAGAGGAAAATTTCAATTTAAAATACTTCTGGTTTAAGCTTCAACGAAACATGCAACGTAAGTAATTTTAGAAAATTAATCCAATTTGGGAGAGTACACATTCGAATCTACTATAAATATAAATAGTCCATACTTAATTTATTAATACATTATGGTCTGAAATGGTTAATAAAAAAAAAGAAAATAAATAATTTTTATTGCATCGATAGTTTTCTATATATGTATAAAAGAGGCAACACTTCATAGTGTTGTCTTGCCATTTTTGAAACGTAATAGATTTAATGACGCTGAATGGACGACTACTTGTAAGCTTAAAGTGGTACTTTTACCAGACAGAAAATGTATATAAAGGAAACCATTTACAATTTTATCCTAACGATATTATTCTAGTAAGTGGAAGGGTTCCAGTAGTATAGTATATCAATGAACCTACATAATATGATAGAATGTATACATGTGTACCGACATATACAAAAAAAAAATCTTTTTTAACTATCTAATAATCCACCCTTTTTAAACATGCTAAAAGGAGTGTATATATATCGCTGTCAATGGAAGGGTCACATTTAGTCCTTTATACTTTAAACCTTTTTCCATAATATTGAAGTAAAAATGGACTTACAGTAGTGTGTAGTGCACAAAATGGTAGTGCTTACGAATGGAAATGCTAACCTTTACTATACTCTACATAAATGCAAAGTGTAAGTATGTACACAATATATAGTAATGTAGCACTTAGGCTAATGCCTTAGACCCCAGTAAATATCTATATAATAGACACATAAATTGAGTATGTTAAGGTATGGTTAAGATATTTAAAAAACAAATTATTTTTAGTTGAGTAAAAGCTCCCTCTAGACTTAGTCCAGTCCAATCCAGACTGTTCAAATTCCTATCGAAATAAAATTCCCAACAAGTTGTTTTTTATTCGAAAATTTTCAATGGAAAGAGTGACATGAGTCAGATGGAGTAGGGGAGAATGGGGTAGAGATGGCGAACGGTTTGTTGCTTTTAAAAACTCCCACAAACACTTTTCTTCATATTCAATGAAGCGGTGTTGCCCCCTCTTATAAAATCGGTATTATAGATTTGTGGAATTCAAAATGTCAAGTATTTCCAAGAAAGTAGTTAAACGTGAAGTGTTTTATAATATTTGATTGCAATATAATAAGGAAATAAATAGCGAAAAACCAAATAAGTTTTCGTCGGCAACCTATCAAATATCCACGAATAATTTATGTTCTTATAATTCAAATCTATGGTATTTTGCCTATCTAAAAAGCTATCACTTGCCAAATTATCTCAACCATTAACAAATTTATAAAGTTTCCTTAAAAACTATTTAACATTTCATAGAAAGTCATCTTACCCGAATAGGTTCGCCATCTTACTCCGGGTCTGGAATAAGATGATTATTTATAGTCTTTTCTAATTTTCTTTATATTAAATCGTAGACGATTTTTTTCTCCATAAAATATAGCAAAATAAATAAATATTTGAAAAATAAAAAATGATTGAATAATTATCAATAGCGGTTAACCTCGCCCCGTTCTCCCCTACATGCTGTTCATATTTATATATATGGAATATATGGAACATACCATACACGCTATTTAAAGATAAGAAAGTAGTCCTTCTTCATTTAATCTTATTTTGGATTTTAGCGTAATTTGGTTCTTTATCCTTAAGCACATGCTTCGTTTTCGTACTGAATTTGATAGGAAACATTATAACTAAATCCTTTAAATATCCTTATTTTGTTACATTCACAGAATTGTATAATTAGTTTGATGATTAGTTCAAAGTGATCCAGGTGGCGCAATACCAAACCTTAGTACTTTGTTGCTAATTACTTCTTTTGTAGATTTTTATACTTACAATTGATAATTCCACATTTCTTATCCGTCTAAAAGTTAGATTTTCATTTATGGTATAACTTAAGCAACATTTTTATATACCCTCCCATATATAGATACGTACGTGTGATAATTCATACATACATTCATCATTTTCATTTTACCCTTTTACTTCCAAAAATTACGCTTTAGGGTATCATTATCACTTAAACGTTCCTATGTATACATACCGTCATTGTATGGAAAACATTGTTACGAGATTTACTCCATAAATAAAGATGAATTTAATGATTTTAGGTGTTTGATTTAAATTTTTATAAAAATGTTTTGTTTAATTTTCAACGAGCTTCTAATGGGGGTCCCCCCCACTTCTTCTCTCTGTGTACGGCATTACGGGCTATAAGCTTAATACAACAATTCATTTTTATGTATACAAATATAATTTTCAATTGGAGGGTGGTTTTTTTTCTTCTTCTGGGGAACAGCTTTCCATGGTAAATTTATTAGTGAGCTAAATACCAAAGAATAATTTATACCAAAAATCTCCTAGACATATTTAAATTTAATATTAATTTGAGTACCTGCCTGGCCTGTCTATATATTGGGTAAATGTACAATATTGCTGTGTTGGGATAAAAAATAATTGAAAATTGCTGCAGATAGCTGGAAAAATAGATTTATAATTTGATGAACTGAACTAATGTGTCCACATCCATATCGAGCAAATATTTTTCTACAAGACATTTATTTTAGATAACTGAACGGGAATTTTTGAACGGAGATCTTGGGCAAAAATTATGAGGTGAACTACATATGTATATAGTAGATACATATGTATGTATAAGTGTATGGAGAGCCCTAAAAAAAATCTGCAGTCCTTAAACAAGAGTGATTCAGTGTTACAACTAATACAAAATAACACTGATGATATTTTGATCATTAATATAGTCGACTTTCTGTAACACTTTCTGACCGTAACACAGAGATCGACAACCTTTTTAGGCTGCGGGTCAAAAACAACCAAAATGTGATTATTACGAAGATGGTTCCATGTTAATCGGTATTTCCATTTTATAACAGTCCATTAGTGAATAATAAGATAAATTTTATTCAGAAAACTAGACGAATGTCTGGAACAACACTTTTTCTAGAAGATATTTCTAAATAAACATTGCTATTTTGATTTTAAAAAACTTTTTCCAGTTAACACTGCTATATAAATTTATAAAAACTCTATTTTCCCAATTAATGATTGCAATAACCAAAGTGACGAAATTTTATTGTTCAACAGAATAGGGAAGTGAACGACTGGTAAAAACGCTTACAAATTACCAGTTGAGCGAAAACTGGTTAAAAACAGTCGATTCGCCAATGCAAAAAGTTATAAACTCTCATTGCAGGACTCTTATTGGTCGGCTAGAGATAGGACGCAGTCAGAGAGCCCAGCCGACCAATTCGAGCCTTAATCATCTACTGATTTACTTTTGTATATTATCGTCGTTAACGTGAATAAACTCTCGTCCAGTAATGATAAGATTCATTCGAATCTATTATTTATATTTTCTCTTCCCGTTATTTTGACGGGTAGTACTACTAATGCCATAATTCCGTTATGTGTACCTATATATGAATATATATAGAAGTATCTTTACTTGCTATACCTTTAAATTGTTGAATCTGAATATGAATCTGCCCTACCGTTGATAGAAAAGAGGTTGTAATCCTCAAATTTTAAATCTAATGGATTATTTCGAAGTTCTAATCCCATAGAAATAAATAAATAATAATAAATAAACTTAAAAGATAGATTCCTACAACTACATAGAAATGATAGATGATGATAGCTACACGTTTGACATTTTTAAATGATAAAAATCCTAAATACTTTACAAACAACAATATTGAAACAATAGTTTAAGTATAAGTAAAATTGAACAACAAAATGTCTAATAGGAAAATTGGGATACCTACCTGCAAAAAAGTTTTAGATCATTTTTAATTACATAATTAGCTCAAAAAATGTTTTGCATGGTGTGAACAAAGCTTTAAGTTTAAGCCGTCAATCAAAAAAAGAAAAAAAAAACAAAAAAACAATGGAATAATGGTCTATTTTTGTGTCGGCATATGTATGTAGGGGTACGGTCCGATTACATTTTGCGGTATGAGATTAAATATATACATACCTACCTAGAACCTACCCAAGGTATGTATATAAATGTAGAGTAGAATATTCTTTGTTATTCGCAACAGAGGAAAATTAATTGAAACTTTAGATTTTAATGAGATATTTTTTCACTTATTATATCAAAACCTACATCAAATTTAATACATAAAACATATACATATGTATATATGTATATATATAAAATGTTTGTAAATAGGTTTTGTTAAAAGCTTTGTTATTCATCATCAAGCAAAAAGTATTTATATGTAGTACAACATACCTATAATAAACAATAAACCAGCAGATTAGCAAATAAAAGCTTATATTAACCATTTATGGAACAATGTCTTGGTTATTTAGTTAATAAAAAGGATAAAATTCTGTAATCTCTAGAATAAAAGGTAGACAAACATTAAAGTAAACAGTTAAAAGCGGAGCCGAAGGGAAAACCGAAATTAAGCGCTATTTTTGATAAACCGAAAACCTAAACTGAACCGAAAACCTAAACTGAACTGAAAACCTAAACTGAATCGAAAACCTAAACTAAACCGAAAATTAATGAACACAATAAGATTCGGAAAATTTTCGATTCACGTTTAGGTTTTCGATCCATCAAAAATGACGGTTTATTTCGGTTTCCGCAGTTAATTTCGTTGTTTTTCGTGCCAGACTAATTTATTAAGTTTAAATTTAAATGCAATTTGTCAAACATTTCATTTGGCGCGGAAAAAGGTATGTCCCAGGTGGAGGTTTAAATAATGCGGTAAACTAGAGGCTTACATAACTACTATAATATATAATTACATTGTAAGAGTTTGTTAAGGAATTCTGAAATATTCGTTGTAGTCTTTAAGGAATACAACTTTAAAATTATGATTTTTTTTTTCTTCATATTTTCCTTTTTTTGTGTCCTTGAATACATCAGAAATGGGATCTATCGGTTCATTTCAACAAGATATTTTTTTTTTTTCTTTTTACGCAAAACATAAAATCTCTGCTATGCGTATGGGGATTTAGTAATATAGATATGCTTTTTGTTATGGTCCCGGTAAACACTATATTGAATAAAAGCTGAATAAATTTATATAAATAATTCACTGAGGCAGATGTCTTGTATGATAATCCTGAATAAATCAAAGTTCGGGTTTTGTGAATATTATTCAAAATGTATAGTCTTGTAGAAGAAGAATAAAGGAATGTACCAACTTATATAACTATGTAGATAACAAAAGTCAAAAGTATTAGCAAACAAAAAAAAAAAAATTGTTTTATATATTTACAACAATAATAAATTTATTTCATACTTGTAATGTAATGTTTTTTTTTCTCGATTAACTAGTATATAATACTTCAAATTAGTCATTTTCAATTGCGTTTAATTAATGTGAAATCAATCATTTTCTCAATCTTATTTCAATATAATCAAATTGCATATCTTGATTATTGGAAACAAATTAGCAATATTTGTTTTTTTACTATGGAAAATTGAGTTTTTCGATTCCGAAGTATTATATTCCATTTATTTAGGAAACATTCTTGTCATCATCAATCAAATGTATTAAATTACAAGATTTTTAGGCGTAAGTGATGAAGCAAATTTACAATAAAAAAGAAAAAGAATTTCTCCGAAATTAATCTAATATGGAGATATATGGGAGACAAACATATATCTAAATTAGATTTTTAAGTGTATACTTTTACTTACTATATATATGTATGTAGTTAAAAGATGAAAAATTTCTAAGGAAGTCATTAAAGTTTATGTAATTTATTTTTGAGTGCCTTGAAACTTTTTTAATTATACTTTGGCATAATTAAGTTCAAAAGTATGTGTATCACGAATTTAATTATTTTTCTCGAATAATAAGAGGCAATAAGTATATATCTAAAATTTAATTCAAATATAAGTAAATGCTATGCATAAGTAGCTTTGTACACTATGTACAATTCACAGGTAAATATCTTTACATAATAAAATAAAAATTTTAATCCGCTTTGGATGATGACTTATAAAAAATTTGATATACATATATATACATTAGGGTAGATCGATCCGAGAAATCAAAATCCACATAGTCAGAAAAATTTCTGGAAGTGTACTGAGTATTTTGTGAATTTTCCGATCTCTTACCAATTTCTAGCGCAAATTCAAACAATACAAAGGCTCCTTTTGTTCTAATATTTATTATATTATTTTTTTTTTATCTTTATTTAATGACGATCGATCAGAAAAAGTGGAATATCTCCTCCATTAGAAAAGCGATTTTCAAATTGTATGGAGTTTTGGAAAGCTTATAAAATTACATATAATCAAAAATAACAAAATTTTAGAAATTCAATTGCTAACAATTTTTAATTTGTACATAAAAACCAATAAAAAAGATAATTTCAAAAAAATCACAATTATTTTGAAAAATAGACTAACATCTGTATTTTTTTCAAAAAAACTTTGTTATAGAAAGTTATAGAGCAAGTTATTACCTATAAATTAAGATATAATATAGATTTTTAGCTAATCAGGGACGGAAGCTACAACTATTTTTCTAAATATTAGCAAAAATAGGCTCCTTTTGTGTTGTTTGAATTTGCGCTAGAAATTGGTAAGAGATCGGAAAATTCCATTTTTCACAAAATACTCAGTACACTTCCAGAAATTTTTCTGACTATGTGGATTTTGAAAAACTATGAACTTTTTTAATTTCATACTACTACGGCCTACCCTAATATACATATACATATATAATGCATACTAGAAGAAAATGGTACATATTTTTTAAGACCAATATTTAAAGTCGCATTTATTAAAAACCAGTGATTTTTTATATAATTTATTATGGAACATGAAAATAAGTAAAATTCCGAACTAAAAATAAAAATTAATTTTGAAAAATTCAAAATAAATATTAACAACATAATAAACCAAGCCATGGATACATATTTGGATTTATACATTCCTCACCTTTAATTTGCGGGTAGTCACGACTCTAAACTCCTTTATCCCCATTTTTAAATTTTTTTTAATTGATATGATATTTTGGAAACTGTTTTTAATGGAAATGTCTCACCATATTGGTAGACGGTCGACCAAATATTTTTTTTCTCTTAGATATTCGAAGCAGCTAACTTGAAAAAAAAACAGTTCTCTGGACCCTAATTTAGGAGATATGAATTTTTGAAGGAATTTTTATTGAAAATCTATGGAATATCTATGGGAAAATTAGGAAAATCTGAACAACATTTTTTTTTCTCTAAACTCCATCAATTTTATCTTAAAATTAACACTCTTAGCGTTGTCAATTGATTTATGAACATTTCAAGTGGTTTATATAGAATATATCTCCAGACATTTGCTATGGAACGCCTAAAAACGGCTCAAATTCCGAACAAAAAAAGAAAATTCATATTGAAAAATTTAAAATAAATACTAAACGATAAGTTAAAATTATGTAACGATACAACGTTTGATTCGTACATTCCTCATTTTTACTTTGAGGGTATTCTCAAGGCTAAATATACTCCAATCGCCCGATTTTTGAAAAAATCTTTTACTAATTGTATGATGTTTTTGAGTTTGCTTTCAATTAAAATGTCTCACAATATCGGTTGCACGATTCCTGGCACTTGACACATGATGCCTGTGTTTAGTTTAAATTTGCGGACAAGTTGCAGTGTTACTGCTATTACAACAACAACAATATGGAAATCAAAAATTGGATTGATTTTTGAAAGGTTTTTCTCTATTTCCAATTAAACATCAAAAACATTATCGAAAATGTTCTGCTAAATAAATGAAAACCACTCTCAAATATAGCCAAATCCATTATTAATACATACACAAAATATCGTTAACAAAAGGCTTTGTATTATACTCGTATAAGGGATTATTTTAGGATGATTGCTTGTCTTACGAGGTGTTATCGGTAAAAGGCTTTTTTAACGAATTAGGTATACATATCGGTATACTGTACACTGTACATTTCTACAGTTCGGTATAGTATATATGTATATAGTTATATAGTTTTTTTTTATACTTCTAGAATGTCAAATAAAACGACGAATAGCTTGGTTTTATTTGATATATGTTTACGAGTGCATACATACATACATAACATATGTAGAATCAATAAATTTACTCTTATTACGTTGTAAAATCCTTAAAGTGAAGCTGTTCTATACTTGATATCCCAATCTTGATGTCATATCAAATTAGACCAATTTATTTAGGACATTCCGAGTAAATTGCCAAAAATTTCAGTCATATCTAAATTTGATTGTAATACAAAATTAACTAGGACCTCGATCCATCAATGTTTGGTTAACTGTAAAATTGATTCTCCATAATTAATTCTCCTTGTAATTTATCACCGCATATTTTTACTATTTCTAAGGTCTGCGGATTAAGCATCTGGGATGAGTATAGTCATGGGCGTCATTGTGGGTGGCTAGGGGGATAATCGCCCTTCCCCCCCAAGCATTTGAACAAAAAATAATTCTTCAAGCCTCCGGCAAAAATATATCGAAAAAAAAATATTTTCTTTTGCTCGTAGTATTTATTTAAATATGCTTTCAGGTTTAAATTTTGCTTCCACTATTGTTATATGAAATATAAAGTGAAAACCAACTATAGAAATTTTCAAAATTTCTTTCGCGTTTTTTAATATTTTTTTAACTTTTAAATGATTAAAAATCAAAAACATTACAAATTAGTTTTCCAAAAAAATTTCCACCCACAGGACATACGATAATTGGTACACAATGTATGGGTGATATTTTTTAAATAAATTTAAAAAAATATTGGCTTTAATAGTTTTTCGATATTTCCACTTTTAAGGGGGGTTGCCATACAACTTTTTTTTTTCATACAAAAGTTTTAGCCGTCTAGCGGTCAACATTGAAAACAATAGGCGCCCATATTATACTTATATTTGTGCACACCATTTCTTTGAAAAGAACATTTAAAAAGCGAGGAAAACCATTTTTATACCCGTATGATGTTAATCGAAGGGTATTATAACTTTGGTACGGAGTTTGTAACGCCCCTTAATACTC
>JANSTT010017732.1:0-15978 GCA_026745375.1 Platyura marginata | reverse complement strand
CGAAAACTTCTCGATGACGGTATAAATGTTGTGTCAGTATATATGCTCCACTCTGTGTGTACCTTGGATTATATGAAAATTGAATATAAAGTTTCAGTGAAGTCAGTCGTTGGTAGAACGTCGTGACGGCTAGGCGTTTAACAAAATATATACTACGAGCGGTGAAAAGCGACAAAAAAATAACAAAAAAAAAAAACAAAAAATAATTTTTTTTTATTTCGCTTTTTATTTGGCGGTTTTTGTACAATTTAATTTCCCATATCCTATAGTTGTTGGGATAGAGAGGAGCGTGTTGGTAATTTTGTTTTGTTTTGCATAATATTTACGTATATATGTATATGGTGGGTGCAACATATACATATATCTATATGTGATTTAATATTGACTTCGGCTATATACATGTTCCTCTATGGGATAGTAAAATTGATGGATTACAGTGAATTTTATAGTTTTCTCAAAGGACCATTGTTTAGGAGAGAGAGAAAATGTTGTGTTGTTTTTGTGGACTTTTAGATTTTTAAGCGGTTGGGATTCAAACCTAAGTACCTTCTTTTATCCTTCGTTGAAAATAGTTAAGGAATTGACCTTTTTCAAACCTTTTTGGAAGAGTTAAGGAATTCTTCGAGATTACCTAACTGATTCAATTTATATATATGTTTTTTTTTTGGGGGGGTATGGGGATGTATAATAGACGTACTGATGTGTGTTCTGTGTGTATATGGGTTTGAATCTGGAATTATTAAAGTAATTGACGGGTTGTGTTAGATTTTTTGCAAAAAAAAAGAAAAAAAAGAAAAAAAAGAAAAAAACTTTTTTCGTCCGTTTAGAATTATTTTTGGAAAGTTATGCTGGGTTAATGCTTCTACATACATAAATTGTTTTTTTGTTACAATAATAAAGCTTTTTTGTTCACATAGTACATATGTACAAACACACAGACACAAAGACAAATCCGTACACACAAAAAAAAAGAAAGAAATTTATTGCATGGGTAGGTTTTTATATTCCTGTACCTATTTCGGGAAATAAGTTTACACAATCGGATTATATGATATTCTTTAATGCTAACAATTTTATTTATTATGTACATATATAGTACCTATGTATGTATGTGGCTATAAAAAAATTATGATATAAGATATAAGTGAATTTTTTTTTGGAGTTTTATTTGTTTTGGATAATGTCTAGGACTATATATATGCCTTGGGAAATATATATGTATATTGTTGTGACCGAAAATGTATTCAAATTGCTATCGATAGTGTATTTGCATATTATCGGTTTTGTAAGGTGACTCGAAAAGACTTCATTTTTTATAGATATCTAATTTATTTCTATTATTCTATTATTCTATTATAGAAATTGTTATTTTTTATTACTTTTTTATTTTTTTTCGTATTAAATTTGCCAAATTTTATTCATATTTTTTAAGAAATAGTTTCTATTTTTGTTTTATTAAAAAAAAAAACAAAATTTAGTAAAATTGGATTACATACTTTAGGAAAATATGATTTAGGTAATCAAACAACAGGTACGCCTCGTGTTATCACAGTTATAAAATCTCAGGTGTTGGTAACCAAAATTACAAAAACCGCAATTTAATTATGACGTTTGGAATAGGTATATTTTCTAATTGGAATCCTTTATGGGTATAGTTGAAGATTTTGTAGAGTAAAAAAAATCCCCCACCATAAATTTCATTGTTATCGAAATATAGGTACAATAAAATGGAATTAACGCATGCACCGACTGACGTAGCGTGGGTTTTATTTATCTGAAATTCTTGCTACTTAGGTACATATATTCCGCATAACTTCCTTAATTAATGAAATATTTTTTTTAAAGATAACCCCATTTCAAGCAAAATTAAATTTTCAATCTTTTTTTACTTATAACATTTCTTCGATTTTCTATGGAAAATTAGGCTTGCAGAATATACCCAGTTTTTAGTTGCATATATTGATGATTTTCTCAATACATACTTTCTTAGAAAACAAAAATGTTAAAGGCAAAAAAAAATGGAAATAAAATTTTCCTTGAAATGGAGTTATTTTTTTAAAAATATTTAAAAAATTAAGGGATTTATGTGGATTATGGTAAAAATTTCTGTAGGCATAAAACCCACGCTCGTTACTGACTTGACTGTAGCCTAAGATCCGGAATTCATATACCAAATATACAAATCTGTATAGATATAAGGATAACCCTTAGTACTAAAAGAATTAATAGATATCTCATATAAAATGTTATAATAAACCAGTGACAAACTTTCTATACATATCGATAGCTATTTGTC
This sequence comes from Platyura marginata, assembly GCA_026745375.1. Classification (NCBI taxonomy): domain Eukaryota; kingdom Metazoa; phylum Arthropoda; class Insecta; order Diptera; family Keroplatidae; genus Platyura; species Platyura marginata. The sequence goes on along the minus strand of JANSTT010017732.1, from coordinate 13,682 downwards.
AAAAGGGCCTAACCCACATTTTTCAAATTTTTCAGGAGAGAGAAAAAATCACACAGCATTTCAACGAAGAGATATGATAGGGACCGTTTAAAAAGCGGCGAAAACATATATTTTTTGTGAAATTTAGTAAAATAGTGTTGCCTGATAGTGTAAAATATTCCGAATTAAAAGATTTCATAAAAAAACCAATTTTAAAAAAATTGATGTTGGAGGCTCTTCTCAAATAACCATCGACATATTAAGATTGTTAAATAAACTCATTAATCAAAGCATAATTATTAAAATTCACCGCACTCAGAATAAAGAATTATCTCTACAAAGAACACCGAAAAAGCTATTTAGTATTAACGTAAAAAATGATATTTAAAATGTCAAATTGCAGCAAATTAATGTAAAACGTTCGGTCAGCTCCTGCTAAATATACATTACATGCCCCAAATTTTCTTATTTTATAGTATACTAAAATAAAAACAATCAATAATGGTGAATTGACGGCTTTTTGATTATTTAATTGAACTAAAAAATATTTGGTTTTCTATCGACATCACAAATAAATAAACAATTCAAATGCTCTAAAAAAGTGCTTTCCTCTTATATAAATCCATTTCCACTCTCTTATACACCATTATATACATTATGTCAAATCAAATTTACATTAACTCAATCAATTATCACCACAGCTAGAAGAAGAAGAAAAAAAAACATTACTAAGAAATTGATTCTTAAGATACCTCAAAGAAACGACAGTTGTTTGACAGTTAAACCAAACAGAAAATGTTTTCAAAATATTCAAATGTATCTTTTGATTGAGAAAAATTGTATATGCTTTTCCTCATTAGCATTTATTTATGAGGAAATTGAAAAGACTTTTTTTTTAATGTTTCAGATAGATAAAAAATGTCAGAGAGGCATACTCGTTTGTTAAGAGGACTTGGTAGTAAAATTGGAAATAATGTTTAAGACGAACAATTTTTCCAAAATTTATAAATTCACTTAGAAATATATAAAGTTAGACAATAGGGACACATTTTCATGAATAGGTTATTTAATTGGTTGTATTTGTGCCTTTTTATATCCGAATGATGTTAATCAAAGGGTATATTAAAACTTTGGTACGGAGTTTATAATGTCGTCTCTTAATATTAATACGTTCCGGCTAAACGGCTGAAGCTAGAGTATTGAAATTGACATTTCATTAGGTACTCCTAGAGTAAGATCACTATTGTTTTTGGAACAAATCGGGCAAGGCATAGGATAGGATGCGGTACTCTGTGTGCCTCTAATTTTGATATAAAACCATTCGTTTTCTCGAAAGGTAGTCGGAATGTAGAAAAAAATGAATATAACAAAAATGATAGAGAATAAAATAATGGAGATTCCACGATTTACCGTTATGGCGCTGCAATAAATTTTATGTAATTTTTAAGGTTTTTAATCATTTGTATTCAATTTACTCAATATGTATTTTATTATTGTACAGAATAAATAGATAAGGACAAAGTCGTAAATAATAAATAAGGACTCATACAGATATATTATAATCTTTCTTAAGCAGTTCCCAGCTAGATTTAGCTTATCTTACTTTCACTTAGCTTACCTGCTCAATTGTTGTAGGAAATGTAGGATTAGTTAACTTCTCTGGACATTGTGCCTTTAATTTTATTTGCTTATTTTTAGCACGACATTTAAAGTAGTTGATTAAAGAAGACCTAAATATGTTATCAGCTATGTCCAATTGTCCATACATATAATTCAGTTACGATAAATTGTTAGTCAAAGTGTCAAAGAGATAATTAATCTAAATAATATCAAAACTTAGTTAAAAGTTAGGATTCGTTGTCAAATCGGAAATTTTTTTCCAATTCAATGTTATACTTTAAATTTAGTTTAGTTTACATTTACTGTCAATTTAGGAAAATCGTTTTTCTAAGTAAAGGATGTTACTTAAATATTTGAAAGATTTTAAAAGAACTTAATTTCTAATTTTACCATTATTTATTTTACTACCAAGACAAAGGCCTCTTAATATTAAATTTATAAAATACAATTTAACAAACAAAATCAATTTAAAACGGAGATAATTAGACATTTTGTTTTAAAATTCACTCAAAATTCAACTTAAAAAAAAAATTGAATGTTTTTTTTTTTGTTTTTCTCTTATATCTTATATTTTACTTGGTTTTCATAACTTTATTCAAAAATTATTTATTCGGAAGTTTCTAAAATGTCACATTTAAATGTCTGTTTCATATCTCGAAAGATCTAGTCTTTATTCCAAACTCGAAACTTAATTAACATTAATTCTACTTAAAGTCTAATTTAATTATTTCGTCTGCATTCTAAAGAGGAGAATGTTCATAATTAGAGTACCTATGTACTATACTTGTATATATATATAAACCTACAATAGCTATGCAAGTTATGCCAATTTCCAAAAGAGATAAAAATGTGGCTGAGGGAAATATTTGACATTTTTCCTTTAATTAAAATGTATACTGAACTTTAATTCCGACTATGTAGCCAGGGCAAAAATAAATAAAAACATTGTTAGAGATTACTCTTCCTTCAAACATAACCTAAGTAAACATTTCTATAAAAAGGTTTGACTTTCGTAAATATTTGCGCTAAAATCTATGAAAAGAGAGGTGTAGGCTTTTCCTTGTAGGTGAAGTCATTTTCTATATACTATAGATACACAATATATATGTACAAGTACATATGTATTACGTTTATACGTGAATTTAAACGTTATAGGTAGAGGTATATAATGTTAGCTTTAGCTATAATTTACAAATAAATTATAAAAGAATTTCAAAATCTTCGTTATAAGATAAGTTAAATACTAATAAAGTTGAGCTACTTAACACTTTTACTATGATCTTTAAGTAGTAGAGCAGACATGAAGTTTATGATTTACCTTCTTAATGCCGCCGTAGGTAAACGATAAACTTCAATGTCTGAGAGTACATAAAAGTCGGTTTTATTACTCTGTGCGTAAATATTTGATTTGGAGAGGGTAGCTGAATTATAGGGTAGTTGAATAATCTGCTCATTTATAGAATGTATAGTTGCTTTTTATATTAATCTAACAAGTGGGTGTAGCCAAAATCTAGGTATGTAGGCTATATAAAAATTCTATAAATAACTACACAGGGTGATTTGTCGAAAAGTGTGCCATAGAAAACATGGTGTCAGAGGTGGTCAATACAAGAAGACAAATGTTCTGGTTATTTTCTAGGTGAAACTTTATTACGAAATTAGAAAACAGTTTTTCATCGGAATTTAAAAGATATTAATAATCTTTAAAATAAGCTTAACACTTTCTCTATAAAATGAAGTCACAGGTATAATATCAGCTAACATTCTGATTTAGTATAGAATTTCTTTAAACCCCGAATGTCCAGACATTATGTCAACAAGGGGGTTTCATTCATTCCTATTGAATTTAACACAACTTTCCTGAAAAAAATCAATTCCATTTTAACGTACATTTCTTAGAACTCGGAATATATGAATGTTGGGGCGGCTGATAAATTGCTGATTAGTAGAGACATTAAAAATATGACCTTTTAAAAGGATGTACTATATAGGGAAAGATTTTACTACGTTTTTGCCATATACAGTTGCGTTGCCTTAAATTAATTTAAAGGTTAATATCTGAACTTAGCATTTAAAATGTATTTAGACTTCAAATACAGAATCATTAGGTAAGCAAAGTACCGACACATCTACTATGTACACCAAAGCTAACACAATAGAATTATATCAAAGATTGACTTAAATCTTAATAATAATTTAATGAATGAAATCACAGCCCTTTTCTACCCTCATCTCTATAGCTGACACGCACTTAAAAATTTTCCTTTAAAAAATGTTTTATACTAAGTTATCAGTTACAGACTTTTTCTTTGCTTCTTCTTCTACTACTAAAAAATTTAATTTTGGAAGGCACACAATATGCCTTCATTCTCAAGCAATAATTACTTACCATTTCGAACAACAACAACAACAAAAATAACAAACAAAAAGTTTGTATCCAATGGATATTAAGTTTAACCCTTAAGAATTTCCTGGGAAAGTTTTTCAGCTCGTTATAATTTAACACACAGTTTTTTCATTTTTTCCATTCTTAAGGTTTTTGAACTCTTTCTCTCTCTGTCTCTCTCTTTCTTTCCATATACAATCATCGAGTTTGAAGTAGGTACCTAGATACCTATAGGTACCTACTTCAACAACAACAAAAAACTATTTTCTTAAACCAAACTTAAAACTTTCCAAGTTTTCAAAATTAACTAAGTCGGAGACAAATTCTACCCCTGATGGTCATTATAAAATATGTAACAAAGTTTAATGTAATATATTTGATGTATGTAATAATATGTTTGTGTGTGTGTGAGTGTGAGTGTGTCTATTTTCTTCTGTAATGGTGAAACTTTTAAAAGTTTCTTTAAAGTTTTCCGAAGCACATAGAAACCTTTAACGAGATTCAAAAGGTTTTTCCTTTTCACAAAGTTGAAACTTTTATTATTTAATTGAATGTGCGAAAACAAAATATAAATCATTTATTTATAGGAAGCTACTACAATATAGCGAAGCAGATGTTTTGAAAAGTTCAAAGCAATAAGAATTTAATTCCAAGTGTTGTTTTCTAGATTTTGATTTAATGATGAACGAAGACCCAAAATAATATATTATTATATATTGTACGTTATGTAATTAAGCAATTTTATGTATAATTGAAATGGAAACAAAACAACGATAATCTTAAATTATTTAGATTTGGATGGTGCTATTTAATTGGCAATTTTATTTTAAATAAAATTACCATGAGAAATAATTAATTGGTTTCTATATAATAAGCATTGTGTAGAGATAAATCAGTGTCCATTGTTTTTGAATTAATCCCTTTCTACAGAATTGTCAATATAAATTGTTGAGGACATAACATAGAACCATTCTAGACATTTTTTTGCGTACACATTAAGAAAATAACAATAACAAAACTAACGTATAGTTTTGATAAGAAAAAAGCTTTTTTAAATTAGTTATCTTAGTTTTAAAAAATGCCGTATAGTGTAAACTTCAAAAAATCATAACTTCTAAACTGCTAGGTCAATTTTGATGAGTTCGAGATTATTTTGGAGGGAAATGGAAAAGCTTTTTGGTAAAAATATAAATAAATTAAATTGTCGAATGTTTTCACTGTTAAAAATTAGGTTAATTTAGCTTGTGCCAAAAATTTGACAGTTGGTTATTTTTTCTTTAGAAGATATATGAATTTTTATTAAAAATTGTATATTGGGGAACATTATAATCGTAATTTTGTTGTATTTATCAAAAACCTGAGTGAACCAACTGAAAAAATTACGTAATTGGGTTTTTTTTGATAGACCCGACGAAATGCAAAATTACTATGAAATAATAGGTTTCTTTTCTGTTTCTTTAAAGTTATAAAATGGTGATCTCAAAAATATATCGATTTGAAAAAATTCTTCACCTAAAAGTATAAAAAATTCTTCACCTAAATAAAATACATAATTTCCATTTATTACAAATTTAGTGACAAATGTTAATATTACATATTGAAATCCATGTTGCTATTTTTAACACATTAAGTAACAAATTGTAAATTAACATTAACATTCTTAATTGTTTACAATATTTAATGATATTAATTATTAACAAACAAAATATTACATTATCCAATATCATAACAAAAATGACTCTCTAATAATTGCTATCGGCATCTTATTGGAATAAAAACATGTTCGCAAAAATTTCTTTAGGTAAATTTGTTACATTTGTACCATCTGTTACATTTATGTACATTTGTTGGAAGTTTGTAACCAAAATTCAGTAACAAATGGAACAAATTTAGAAAAAAAATGTTTGACGCTCCAGGTATTCCTTGAAATGAGTTGAGAATTTTGGTTATAAATTTTTTTTTTTTATTTTTTGGTTAACACCCAGTCGTTTTTATTAATATTCCGGAAAATATATGAATTTTAACTTGAAAATGTCTTTGAAATCTTACAAAAACTACATGTTGTATATTCATTGGCTAGAAAATGCCAAACGTGACATTCAGAATACAAGAAAAAAAAAAATTCTTAGTATGTTCTTTATATGTATGTTCTTTTGGTGACAATAAGTGAACAATAAGAAAAGGTCATATTTCCAAATATGAAAACTATCCCAATAATTGAATCCTAGTATTACAAAAGAAACCTCAAAACAACACAACAAACATTCAAGCTAAAAATAATAAAGAAAATTTAATATACTTATATTATAATAAGCATTTATATGTGTATATGTATATATAGGTATGAAAACAGTATAAAACTGACAGCCGAATATAATGTGTAAAAATATTTTGTATTAGGAGTATAACATAACAAAAAAAAAAGAAAAAAGAAAAAAAAAACCAGTGAAAAGTGTGTGCGTGAAAAAGGAAAATTCAACGAAATCCAAAAATGGATAAAGTAATGATAAATTGTGGATATATACTTTGCCTGCTGGGAGCAATAGCAACAGGTAGGTCGTTTTACATAAAATTTCTAATAAAAACCGATTTTACGACCGTTCTGTTTGCTAAAATAAAGTCAAATAATATAAATTTTTATTATAAGTAATGGTTATGTTACATTTTGGTTTTTATGCTAATAACCCTTTTCAAAAAAGAAAATTGAGGGTTTGTTTGTCGATTGGTTTTATGTAAACTTCTTATTTTAGATGGGGGAAAATGAAAAAAAAAGAAAAAAAAATCATATCGCGCGCACAGTGAGTGTTTTTTGATTGAACGTGAGAAAATACATTAAGATGGAAAAATCTAAAAAAATTCTATGTACCTTCATAAATGTTGGGTATATAAATAAGAAATTGAGAAATTGTGAAAAATAAGAAAATTGCAAACAACTTATCCCCCCCTCCTCCTCATTCGTATATATACACAATTGATTAATATTATCATTTCCCACACAAAAACAACATATTTTTGCTCACAGACACTGGAACCGTGCCAATTCCTATTTTCCATTGGTGATTTTCAGTCAAAATGTTATAATTTTGTAAATTTTCCAATTTTATTTATAGAATTTGTGTCCATGTTTCAATACATATTCTACATTATTTAAATATAGTTATGCAGACACATCTAAAATTTTCCTTCGTTGTGCAATATACAAATTTTGTATTGGTCATTATTATATTGTAATTACGTTTGATTTGAATTGATTTATATATAAATAAAATTTGGGAAATGTAAATTTAGCATGATCGGGGCACAGTTAATTATTCATTGAAAATGGAAAATTATTTTTGGTGTGTAAATAATTACAGATACGAGTATTTACTTCAATGTTTATATTTTCTAAGAATGCTAAATTTGTTTAGAAAATAGGCATGGATTTGAGATAAACTAAGGAATTCGACAAACAGAAATATTAGTGGGTTAGGTACACAATAAATCAACTTTCAATCAATTCTATAAAGAACCTAGATGAAAAAAATAATGCGAAAAATTTATTTTATGTGTGTGTGCATTAAAAATAAATAAATTTTTCGCATTTTTAGCACACTGTACGTTTTTTCTGTTTTCTTGTATTTCCGTTTAGCATCCATTCATAATAATTTTCAATATGTGCATCCATATAAATTTTCAATTTTCAAGTCATTTCAGATTGCAAATAACGTTGTAGTATAAATTAAAAAAAGATCGTCATTGGGTTGCTCGACGTAAGTTTTTGACAAAAAAAAAACAAAATTTAATTGAAAACAATTTTTCTTGCCAAAAAATTCAACATCATAAAAAATTATATTTTTCAAGCCCATCCATTTTTTTTAAGAAATATTTTGCAAAAAAATATATTGCGTAGGAGCAGTAATGTGACTTTCCTCTATTTCCTCGTTTATTAATTCGGAAAACAGAAATTCATTAATTTATGTCTAATATTTATATAAACTAAAATTTAAAAATAAACTATACCAATGTGATACTTAATAAATGTTGAATAACATGTCTTCTTTTTTTCTTTTTCTTTAATTAAATATTTGAGTATAATTACAAAAAAAAAACTTCTTTTTTTGATAACCCAATGCCAAAATGTTCATGTAGACATTATTTTTAAGTTTAATGAATGAGATTTCTTCATGTTGGTCGCCAAATAAATGGCAAAATGTTTTTCTTTTAAGATCTCTAACGTTTGGCAATAAAAATAATTAATTTTCGATAGAAAATAAGGTCCCTTTTGTAGTGGACATTTGAAATTGTGTAATTAATCAGCATATATGAATTCAATAAAACTTCATCCTCTATATAGTTAAGGTAAACTTTAAACTTTAAGCTTTCATCAGAAATTCTGAACGTAACGTAACGTAATGGTAAACCAATCATAAATCACATGTTATTTAATTAGAGTTGAGATTTCCGCCAAACTGAACTATAAATAAAAGGAAACAGAAAGTTAAACAATACTAATTTGCTGAATTGTGTCGCTTCTCAATATATATTGAATGATACGAAACAGAATTCTATAACAAATGATAGGTCTGCAAACAAAGTTGGAGAATAAAATGTCAAGTTAAAGTTTTAAGTGCAAGTTAATTTAATTATTATTTAGTTGTTCCTCTTCCTTTTCTTCTATTTAATAAACTCATGAATTGTCTTTATATAGCATTTCGAGTATATTATAGTTTAATATTCGTATTTAAAAGTGTTTATTCTGGCTTAGTTTAGATTTCGGATTCTTGTTCCATAATCTTTAAATATATGAGTGTAAACAGAACAAAACATAATGGAAATTGTAAATAGAAAGGAAAATTGCTTACTTCTCTGTTCTTATTAAGTTATCATCTGTTCAAAATATCCGAAGAATCTGTTACGTAAGCATCAGTAACGTAGCGTTGTTTTTGTTTTTGCCTATGCAAAGTACCTCTGAAATTCTTACTATAATCCTCATAGCTCCCTTAATTGTGGAAATATTTTTTATAAAGAAAATCTTATTTCAAATAAAATATCAAGAAAAATTGTCTTGCAGAATATCCAGTTTTGTATTGATAATTTTCTCGGTATTTTGTAAGAAAACTTAAAAAAAAAGTTTTAACTAAAAAAAAATGGAAATAAAATTTGACTTCAAATAAAGTGATCCTTATTAAAATATTTGAAAAAATGACGCAGTTACGGATAGGCAAAAATAAAACTCACGCTATGTTACTGTTAAGCATTGTATAAAAATGTGCATAAATATTAAAAATCAGAACAGAATCACTAACTTTTTTTATTAAAGTGTTTGATAAAAAAAAATGTTTTAACATCCTTTAACTCCTTTCATTCATTTTATTTAAAGAAAACAACTGTCAACTCAATCAAATTTCTGAATAAAAATGCCAAAAACCAATTCAACATAAGTTTTTCTTAGCTATGAACATTTTCTGCCATATCTATACATTTTCATATTTAATTGGCTATATACGCCATACTAGAGTATACTAAAGTATCCCCCAATTTATTTCTAGTTGAATGCAATAGAAAAATGCATTACAAAGGAAAGGAAAAAAAATAAACATCATAATACCCATAAAATCTTTTTAATGCCATTTCTATTATCATGATCACGTTCCAACAACGTTTTTGAGTACTATTCGACAAATATAGCACACTTTCCATCTTGTAGAAATATACCATATGCTTTAGTCAGCATACCCCGGTTGACATACATGCATAGCAGCAACTGTGATTTAATGCTGAAACTGGGAATTTCTTGTGCAAAATAATACAAACTACCCTTGTACAAAAATCTTTGAAAATATGTCTATTGTACATTGTTTTGTACATTTTATGCATTCATTATATATCTATGTATATATATTTTTAACTATAGGTAGAGACTGAGTACTCATCGTATAATAACTAATACCATAATGTACTATGTACCTTTAGTATTGTATAGTGGATCATAATTGCAATAAGGTTTCCGGCCTGCTTGCAATGATTAATCTATGTTTATTCCAGTATCATATTACATTTGCAATATTATAATATCAAATATTCATATTATACTTTGCCATATCGTCTTTTGATGAGGTGTTTTATAATATTTTATACTTGAAGGTATTCCGTATATTATGTACATACATATGTTGATAATAATCTGTTAGGTTAGTGATTTATTCAAACCTTTAAACAAGGTAATATAAAGTAAGAAGATTGTGTACATAATTTTGAAAATCCATATTATATACGTACATCATACTTATTTGTACGTATCATCTTAACTTCCATTGAGACGCTTCTATAAAAGCCGCTAAAACGATTCACTGAAAGCAAATATAATATTCCTACAAACTTAAATTGTTTGCTAAAAGATTTAAAATAAACATTATTTGAGCGATGGCTGCAATATTATGATGCTATTTTTAGTGCTTAAAGCTATTACTATCTGTCTATTTTAAAGATTTACTACGTATTAAAATTTATATTATTTTATAAAAAATAAATGACAATAAAAGTATAAATGTAATTAATCTAATCAGAAAACCTCAATATAAATATAAATTACACCGCACACATGAAATCATTTCGATTTAAAAATAATATAAATTAGTTGCTTAAGAATAATAAATAAATATATTTATCAAAAACAATATTGGAATTCAATAAATCATTATTAATAAAATGTGTAATTAAAAAAAAAAAAATTAGTAGAAGTACTAAGAAAGTTCTGGGTCACATAGGAAATAGTAGGAAATAGTAGTACACTATATACAAAATCCTCTTTTAAGTGATGCGACTACCAGGGAGGATGATACCGCCAATTACCACACAGTGGCACTACATCTCGCTTGAATTCATACAATAAAAGTACTAAATAATAGAATAGACCGCCTATAAATTACCTAATTGCTTTGAATGGTACGAATAATCCGGCTATTGTATGAAAAGTATACCCAATTACCATTCTATAGTTTATTACTTCTATTATTTATATAAAGAATTTACAGCGAACCTTATGGTAAATATTGGCATAGGGCACTTTAAAAAGATTTTCTAATATAGGAATGATGACTAGGAAAAAGCATGTACATGAACGAGATGTGTTGTGAAAAAGAGTTAAAGGAGATATTTGCACATTAATAGCGATGTGATGACTATGTATGATCTTAAGAATGAAGTTAAGAAAAATATAAAATATTGAACATCTATTTGAAGAAGAACAACTATATATGTCAAATAAATCTCTGATATGAAATCAAACCTAGTATACATACATATGTATATTGGAAAATGTATGTAGGTAAATACTTTAGTTTAAAATTTAATGGAGAATTAAATTATAATAATATTATATCCTGTTCCATAAGAGCTTTAATCAAGCGCATTCAATCCATACATTTAACAGGCAAATAGTGCATATGCATGTTTGACTGTCAGCTCTCCATCATTGAATACCCATTAATAGAATATAATGAATTTGTAATATTATTTTATTGCTCAATACTGAAGCTATACATGCATATGTATGTACTAAGTATTGCATCAGTAAATTACGCATTTCTACTAAAGTTTCATATACACTCTGAATACAATTATAATTTGAATTAAATTTAGATGTGGTTTCCCTCCTAATGAATGAAATGAATGAATGAATAATGACTGACCAAACTTATAGATGATATTATTTCTATGATTTGAACATGAAAAGGACTATTACTTAGCCTATATAGGTATGAGATATTCAATTATTTCGCATAATATAAAAGGTATTTAGTAAAGATATAAGGTCCTTTAATTAATTAAAAGAGGTATGTACGTACATAAGTATATGTATATGAGTAGTACAAATATTTTAATATATTAAATTCCTATTTATACCATTATTTACCACATAATATTAATTAATTAATTATATATGTACAGTACATGTACAATTGTACATACCCATATCACATAATGTGAATATTTACTAATTGTAAAAATAATTAAATATTCTAAATGAGTTAGTTTTCTAATATTTCAATCATTAAATATTCTTATTAATTAATACTCATAAAAATATATAATAAAAGTAAAATTTAAGCATCCAATTAATATGATTATGTATCTACTTTTAAATAATTAATAGATAGCCACATTTGAGTCACCTTATGAGAATTTAATTGGTGATTAATTAATTATTTACGACCGTATAACGTTGTTGCGTGATAACTTTTTAGCAAATGTGTGAACTAAAACCTTTTGATATACATCATCATTGTTGGTTGAATGTAATTCATGTAATATAATTATTTATACATTCTATCCTATATATATTTTCCGATGGTACACACTCCCTTATAATAAAAAATTTAATAATAATTTTTTTTATTTAGTTAATGTTACTTAACTGGTTATTAAAATTAAATTGGGTCAAATATATTTATTTATTTTTTTTATTATGACATCGTCCTTAAACATATTTTTTTTTTTAATTACATTTTGTCAGCATTTTCAAAGAATGAGCTATTTTGGTTGGAATGTACAGTGGTGTTCATAAAAATAGCAGTTTTACATATTTTGTTTGAAATAATTTAAAATTAGCAATTTCTCCTATTTAATATGAACGGACATATAGCTAGAATTGATGAATGCAATTCAACAAATTAACCAAATCAATTTTTCTTCTCTTTCAATCAATCAATATTCAAAGGTGAATTAAACAATCTGTTAATTTGTTGTTTTAATGTGCCAAATTTTGAAACTGCTATTTTATAGAATTAAAAACAACAGCCTAGAACTCATCCAATTGTGAATGTTGCCTTTTCATATTTATAAAAATATATTGGCAATAACAGTTAAAAAAGATTTTCATTCATCGATTTTAGCTGTCATTTATATCAAATAGGAGAAATTCCTAATTTTCAACTTTTTCATACAAAATATGCAAAACTGCTATTTTTATGAACACCACTGTATATGAATATGTAATGTAGGCAAAAAAGTTGTTTATATTTTATTGAACCTGTTAAATTAAAGAACCTTTCCCAATATCCCAATACCTATATACTATAATTCAAGATGATCATCTTTAATATGTCAAGCAATGATTGATGATAAACATAAATGATGTAATGCGACCTAATCCTAATAGCCATTTTTATATTTACTATATATGTACATAAAAATAGATATAGAATTAAGGTAAACTTATATTATGAACAAAAAGTTCCATTAAAAAAAAAAGAAAAAGAAAAAAGTATGAATAAATGAAAACAAATATCTATACACTGACGGAATTTCCTTATTATAATCATCCCTAAAAATAACGTTTTTCCTTCTTCAATTACAGAGGATACATTACATTCAATTACAATTCAGAATAAACAAAAACAACTTTTATGATTCTTATAAAATTACTTTTACGTTTTTTCCTATTAAATCTGGGTGCTTTAGAATGCATGTAAAAAGTGTTTCAACAAAAAGCACAAAAATTTAAAAAGAACAAAACACATCTTGTACATTATACATATCTCGCGTATGAACAAGCAAAAATAACATTTTAGATAATATTCAGAAAAGATTGTATCTATATTTGAATGAATGAATGTATGTACATAACACAGAAGGATATATGAAAACTTATTTTTTAGAAAAATTATTAATTTTAGAAAAGAAAAATGAAAAACAATCTCCAAAAATATTATAT
>JANSTT010017731.1:0-15982 GCA_026745375.1 Platyura marginata | reverse complement strand
AATATAATAAAAAAAAAAAAAAATCTAAGCTCAAGTCATTGTTATTCCTTTCTGTGCTTTAAGCATTAATAAACATCAAAAACAATTTTATGTATAATGTTTAGGTTGTGTATAAGATTATAGTAAATTGCAAACCTGTATTGTAGCCGCTGGTCCTAAATTTATACCAGACATAAGGAAATCATCTGGATCACTTTCATACGGTGGCTCATCATACCAATGTCCTTGATGTGGTCTGCCTAATGCTCCTCTTGCCGCATCATCATACATATAGGTATCATCTGAAATGGTAAAATGGTTTTCATAAAATAAGTACATTTAAGGATAAGAGCATTATTATGCTAAGATTATTATTATATAAGTACGGCAATCATAATATTTTACGTAAAGACCATGGACCATATAAAAGTAATGTTTTTTTGTATATATGGTACCTACATACCTTACCTATGTAGGTTTTTTTTGTTTGTTTATGATGACATTTATACATATATACATACAAATATACTTTATATTAAATTCAAAACCACTTTTAATATTCAACATTTATCTAATAAAATGTATGTAGGTATAGGTATGCATATACATACATATGAAATGTATATGTATATAGTCGTAGCTCGTAGGCATATAAACTTATATAGGGATATATAAAAGATTTTTAAGGCAAATGTAAATTTTTTTACGAAGTAAGTATATAATCTATAAATGCAAATCTACATAACTGAGTGTTGATATCACCTAAATTAGAGTAGTGTATTTAAGAACTTATTTAATAAGTACTTTTTTCGATAAAAAAACCCCCTTTAAAGGATGAATTATCATAACCGCTTACCTTACTATCACGAGTTAACTCGTTTTGAATTAACCGGCGAATAATTATTGTCACGAGTTAACTCGTTCCGTATTACGATACCGATTTTAAAAAATGTGATTAAAATTGGCCGTTTTTGCCAGAAAAAATCGTTAAGAAAGCGCTTAGTAGATTCCACAATTGTTCAATGTTCAATTCTAGGTTCTGCTTAGGTCAACCAAATGGCTCAGTACATTGAGTGGTTGTCTTCGAAGCGTGAGATCCAAGACCGACTGGGGGATGAAACATGAATTGTTTTTCTCTGGTATGTTGATTTAAATCTGAGGTCGGGTGATTGGATTGCACTTAAAAATTGTCTAAATAATGACATGATCTCTAAAATGACAATGGTTAAAACTAACGTTAAAATAACGAGCATTTGTAAGGTTTTCGTAAAAAGAACACCTCAAGTGGTTTTTTGTCAATTGAGATAAATATATAAAGATGGATGTCTAATGGGTTCATCTATAGAGGCCTAAGGAATTTCGGAATTTAAATTTCTCTTACACAAATCTAAACTAAACTAGGTTCTTGTAATTTGACTTTATAGAGAATAGTTGTGAAAGAATGACAAAGTGACACTTGATTTTAAAGCTATGTATGTTTAATCAATAAATTAATAGGCCTACAATTTTGCGTACAATTAGTAAATGAAGAAATGAAAGAATTTAGGATATCTTGTGCATTTAGAATTATTTACATATGCTATAATCTACATATACACATATATTTTTAATAAAAGGATGAAATGTGCCTTAGACTGATCTATTGGTGATATAGTTTAGAAAACAATTACAAGATCACAAAACACTTCCTGATCTTTCAAATATTTTTTCTTTAAAAACTAATTATATTAAGATCCATAGCTTTTTTAAAAGATTTCAAAATGCAGTATGTTCGTTCTCTAACAGAGAAATAATGTAGTACAGTATAAGTGTCAATATTAGGTTATAAAATTGAATTTGAAGTTTTCTTTAATTCTATAATTCAAATAAGTAGCATAACATTAAGGTGTATATAACATTCCAGGTTAGGCTATCAACAAAGGTAGTTATACGATTATACAATTATTTCAAGAAAAAGAAAACATATCCAAAATAAATGTCTTCCATTCTAATATTATATTTATTACAAATAAATAAAGTAATCTTCAATGATAGATTGAGGTTTTAGATTTTCATTTAAAAAATATTTCATCTATGTATGTATGTGTATATATCCATATAAATACATATGTATGTAGGTATAGGTAAGTACATACCTATATATAGAATATATTTCCTGAAAAACACTTGTTTCAATTTTCGTAATCTCATCTGGCCGGGATTTTTTCTTTTCTCTCTTTTTTGTTTTTGTTTTTTTACTGAAAGAAACAATTCTGCTGATTTAATATAATACATAAATCATTTTGTTTGGGTTTTTATGCTTTGGAAGTTGATCATATTGCTTATCTCAGACGAATAAAGTAATGACAGACAAAATACTTCTTGAAATATATAGCGTGTGCACCAGATTGAGACTCATTTATTATTTAAGACAAAGCTCTATTTAATTTAGACTTGTCTTCTTGTGTTTATATTTTCAATAAAAAGATACTGTAGAAATCTAATTACATTCGAGTCAAACTTTTTAAGTAAATATTTGAGATCATAATAAACAGGAAAATAAAATATTTGATTAGTTCACTAGACTTATTTAAGGGAAATAAAATATGGGCTAAATAACTGTGTAAAACAGTTCACACTTAGTCGTTTACTGACTTTGAATGATACATTAAATGTTTTTTACCTAAATTATATAACTTTGAATTAATTTCAGCCTCGAAAATTGCAAGCTTACTTACATACATACCTAGGTATTTGCTAGCTAAACGATGCAGAATGTAACATTTTATTCGATAATAAAAAAAATTAAAGATATAAACGTGAAGTTTTTCCATGAACTCAACCGTTACAATGTTTTTAAGTCGTTGCATGCATCTTGTGCAGAGTTTTTACTAAGTTTTATAAGTTGGCAATGTATTTATGTACCTACATACATATATGTATCACTGGCGTACACAGTCACTTTTCTAAGGGTGTTCTGATCTGAACTAATTAAAATAAATCATTTTATCATCATTTTAAATGACAACATATAAGACATTGATTAGTAAAAACAATGAACCGAAGAACAATACATTTTATTAATTTAATTTTTATTTCACTTATTGTAAATCAATTAGTTTCATTGCATTATGCAACAATATCCCGCTGCCATCGCTTCACAAATTATAAGCTGAATAAAATAAATAAATGACATTACTATAAAAATAAGGTACTTGTTACATAATAATTAAATCAAATATTTATTTAATGCGTTTGATTTGATTTGTTGTAACCAACAACAAAAACTATCATCGGCTTTGTTAAAGCAGAGCAATCAATTTTTACTCTCTTTCTCTATTTTCTTTAAAAGTTCTCCTATAATGCTCCTTTAAACTTTAAAGTTAAACGAAAACTCTTTTTATAATAACCAACAACAACATTTTCACTACATTGATAATGTATTTGCTTATGATATGGTTCTGCCTGAGTAGAGCGAACTAGAGATGGGTACAGTGTACAGAGTGTCAATACTTAACAGAGAGGACACCGTGTAGAAACTTTTTCGTACAACTTTAATACAAATATTTTATTATAAATGTAATTGTTAATAAAAAATAGACATCAAAATACACCAGAAACCCATTATTAATAATAATAAAATGATTGTTTTATGCATTTTATTTATAAAAGAAAATTGTGTTTTCGAACAGAAAATCAAGTTTTCAAACAGAAAATCTTATTTTCGAATATTGATGAAACCATTTTGTGTTTAATTAAACTCCCCATGTGCACAAAAATATGTCAATTCTGCCAAAATGATAATAGTTAATACACTAAAGTTGAGTCGACATAAATGAAAGACAATCCAAAAATCTGAAGTTATATTCAAAATTCGAACATTGACTATGCGGTGAAAGCACTGTGTATTGTCGAAAAATGATTACACTTAAAACATGCTAAGCCATACAGATAGAGTTTGATACAGAGTGTATGCGCATTAGGGCGTTCGAAATGCAGTTTTATTTAACTCGATATCGCTAGAGAGCAGGTAAGTTACGAAAAACGTAGTATTTTTTTCAAAATTTTAATTCTTGGAGTTTTAAAAAATACTTAAAAAATGTCGTTTCCAATGGTCTCCTTCAACTGAAAAAATTTTTTATCATACAAATACAAATTGTATGCTAAATATAATATAACATAAAAAAACCGCATAAAAACTGACGAATCTCGCAAGTTATACAATTTGGCTCTCTCGGGGCTCTAAATGAAAAAAAATAAAAAAATATACTTATTGTTTTTATTTCTAAATATTATTTTGCAACTTTTCCGAACTATAACGTTACTAAAAAATAAGTTGGACATGTTGCAAATCATAAAAATAAAAGATTTTTTAATTTTTGAAAATTTTGGAGCTCTTGGTGAGGCTTTAAATGAAATAAATTTGAAAAAGTTCTTATTGGTTTTTTTTCGAAATATTTTTTGCGACTTTTCCGCACTAGCGTCAAAAAAATTCAAGTTAATTTTTTCATATAAAAACAACACTAATGGGTGACAGGGGATGCTTGATTTGATGAAACTGTTTATTGTTTGGAGTAATGTTACCAACTTTATTCAACTAATAATAGATTTTTCTATATTATTCTTATTAGTATTTAAATATGTATGTAAATATAAATACTATTTAGAAAATATTTAAAGACAATTTTGCCATAATAAGCAGGGTGTTCTCTGAACACTTAGAACATCCTGTTTGCACACCAATGCTATGTGTGTGGATGAGCATTACATTACATTGCACATTATTTAGAAAATAATATAAACCTTTTATTTAGTGGCAAAAAGCACATAACACTATAATAGTTTCGAATAAAGTTTGTTTTATTGAATTAAAAATGGAAAACCATAAAAAGATATTCATCCACCAAAGAAAAATGCTATATTATATGATATGTTGAGAAGAAAGGAAATAAAAGAAAATATGTTACTAAAGATGACAGAACATATTATAGTGAATTTTATGTTATAATATTTTCTATATTTTTTTTAACAAAGTATTTTTTTCATTAAATATATGTATACAAATAGCGCTTAGTTTAGCAAAAGCTTTGCTTTGATGGCATTTGGTATTAAATTATATTATCGCATGATTTCGTTATACACTTTGGATGAACTAATTCGTATATATGTGTTTGACCACGTGTTCTTTCCCAGTAACCGTCCTGCCAAATCCAGATTTCCATTATGGAATTTTTATTTAGGACACAGAAAGGTTAAGGCGGGAGTTCTTAAACTTTTTTATAAGCGCAAAAAAAAAAATTATTTCAATCTCGCGCCCCCTAAACAAATGTCTTCATGCAAATATTCTTGTTTATAAACAATAAACAACGTGAAAATGTTATAATTGTCATACAACAGTGCTGCCAACGGTGAATAACTAAATTCGAAATTCGTATTCAAAAAATTAAGCATATGTAGATGTATTAGAATAACAGATAGCAGATGTAAATAGAAGTGCTAGAGCGGCCATAAATTAAGTTCATATGTAGATGAAAGGGACCCTTGTGTTGATATTATTTTCGAATTATGTATTATTTTTACCCTTAAGAACTCCTGGATTAAGGGTATGTGATGATGGTCTTTTCAAATTATCTTGCAAGGGTGGCTGCGGTTTCTTTCCATCAAGTTCTGGTACGTAGAGTAGGTCAACTTTATTGGAGTTGGCCAATGGAGTTAGTTTTTCCAGGCAGTCTTATACTATACGGATGGATATCTGACAGAATATAGTAAGATCATTTGAATGATATATTTTCTGTCGATATATGGTATTAGTCAATTGCTATGATCTTTGATTGGATGAATCAAACTTTGATATGTTTAAATTTAAATAATGGAGTAAATCATACTACTTTATATGTTCGTATCGTTGCTATCAATTAATCAATGCCATAAGCTCATTTAAAACGTTCAGTATTTTTCTTCATTTCAAATATATTTACTTTCATACCTACATATATGTATGTACCTAATATTAAATATCCTAAAATCTACCATTTAACATAAACACATAACACATTACTTTGGAAATAACAACAAATAAAAAAAAAAATGTTTTTTTTCTTTGAATCAAAATTCAATTTATTTAAAAAAAATACAAAATAATAACCAACATGAAATGGTTAAATATCTCTTCATACCTTTTTCATATTTTGTGTAATTTGGAAATATTGTTTTATGGAGAAAATACGAGTAATAGCAGTAAAACATGCAAAACAATAAATTACCCATTTCAAGAGTACCTACATACTTACATACATACATATACAATACATATGTAAATATATTTGTTTTTAATTTAAATATATGGTGAAAAAGAAACATTTAAACATTTAAAAAAATAATTACATATTTGGATTTTATTTAACTCGAATTGTCAACATTATGTTAAATTTAATTTACCTGTCAGTGATATGAAGTTTTTAAGAACAAAGTCGTAGATAATAAATAAGTACTCATATTATATTATAATCGGCGTAGTCAATTTTTTTTTCTATACTGATTTTATATGGACCAAGGCATGTAATATATTTTCTACATATTATCTTTCCGTTATGTTTTAAGGTCTCTCTAAAGAGAAAACGCTTTTGCTTTACATTTCATTCTCAGAGCTGGAGTAAAACGTCCAAACGGTGTTTTTTGACTCCTTTTTAGTATGTCATACTAAGTACTATACTATGGTACTCTGCCCCCCTCCAACTGTTTGAATAAAAACCATTTTTGCTTAAAACAAAAAAAGAAGTATTCTGATCTAATATTTGTAGCCAGAAAAGTAGCGGTAAGTTCTCTATTTCTTGTCCAATATAAGTCATTTTAATATTCAGATATTCAAAATTCCGTTTTTTTTAAATTCTGAAAAATGAATTTAATGATATAATACAGGGGTGGACAACCATGAAGACAATGACGCAATAGGGCCCAAAAATCAGTTGGCGTTACATTGGGGATGTTAGTTGGATAACATCTTATTCAAACAGACTTTTTGGTACAAATGGAATATTTTGTTGTTCAAACCATTCCACATTCACTTTTGCATTATGAGCTTATCCATTGTTAGGCCAAAACTTTTATCTTGATCTCTTTTTTCATATTTTGCCAATCTCTTTGGAAAACTTAAATTTTCGAGCCATTTTTCGATTTAGTGCTCCAATCGCCCACCGTTGATATAATAAATGAATTTCGTGATTATTTTGCATAAAGAAATGTCTGAGTTACTTAGCCCTTCTGTTAACGAAAATTAAAAAAGGAAGAAATTTTTACTATCTGAATTTCATTTCGATTTCTGTCGGCTTTCTGTGGAGCCAACAACGCAAATCAAGGTCTTCGTGTAATGGTTTTAATGTTATTTGGGGAATTCAGTTTTTGCATTGCGTAATTTTTGTAAAATTTTTATTAATTAAACAGTGAATTTTTTTTGTTCAGCAAAATTTTTGAAAATTGGAAGGAATTTTAAATTTTATTTGTCGCATTACGTAAAATCTGTAAACTTTAATTATTTATACATTGTATACAAAAATAAATATTTGAAATTTGTAATTATTTTTTTTTTGCTCATGAAAAAAATTTGTGGCTCCCCAAGAATTTCAGTCAGCGGACGCCTATGCTCTGACCAGTAATTATGCTCCAGTTTTAATAAAATTTTAATATGTTTTTTCACTGTATAAATTATAAAGTACATTCTAGCATCAATAATATGGTAAAATTAGTCGATTTTCACTATAACTGTGAAATCTTTAATCGATATTAGCGACTTAGAATTTGTTGAAAAAGATAATGTAATAAATTTTTTTTTTGCCTTTCAACTTTTTCATGCGATACTTCAAAAATGTCTATTATACTCCGTTTTTGGGAAAATTCTACTACTCTGACAAACTATTAAACGACAACACTGTAATCATTCTCGCGTACTATCTCATATTATGTAAGTAAAACAAAATTTCGCATATGGAGTGTTTACTTTACTGTTTACTAAAGTTCAATCAAGGGATAGAGGCAAGCAATACAAATACAGTATTTGTGATTAGTGATGAGCTTATTATTCATTCTTTGGTTTTTAATTTTATGAACATTAAAAGGTTAATCAAAAACTTATTATAGATCTTAGATCCTTATTTTCTTTCTAAGAATTTAATTTAGAATATGGTTTAACTAGTTAATTTATCATTTGTATTTTTTTTCCAAAAGGTATCATTAAATTTGAATAAACGCTACCAAGGATGATTAAAAAACCTCGCACTGAGTGTGAGTGTTATTTTTAATGTAACACAAAAAATTAAAACTACTTTGAAGATTTGCTTCAGAATTTTGTTTTCAACAAAAAAGGGAGGGCGCCAAAGGAGTGCGGGAAGTGTTCTCAAGAATTTTCTTTTTAATATTTTTTTCCGGAGAGGAGAATTTTCGAAAATTTTTGTATTTTAAGGGAGAATTTTGTTATTCGAGAAAAAGAATAATTCTTGATAAAGATAAAAACTCAAATAACTCATTTTTACCGATTTTTTTTAATTAATAAAATCTGTATTAAAATAACATTTGTTATATTTAACGGGAAAGTAAAACAGATTTACATTCTCCACATATTAAGAAAAAATAGAAAAATTGTAATTGGGGCGGAAAATTTAAAATATATACAGAAAGTCAATGGCAACATATGATGCCATACGGTCTCAAAGGGTTATTGTATTAAATTATAATTTTTTAATTGATTGTTGCCAGTTCGGCGGTTGGTATAACACTTTTTGCCGCATCGATCGCTGTGACTTTAAAAAAATCTATGCTGCCAATCCGATACGGTTTTATCGAAACGTATTAATATATGGATGGTGGATGGGACATCATGACGGGAAAATAGAATACAATAGTATTTGAAAATATAGATACAAAGTTAACAATTACTTTATAATTTAATTAAAAACAAGTCAAATATGTGAAAGCCATTGCAGGGATGTTAAAAATCGATAACTTGTTAAAAAAAATTCCAAAAAAACACTAAACTTCAGACAAATGGGAGAGCTGAAATTTCAAAAATGTCCAAAATCTCCTTATTTTCAACGTTTATAGCTTTAATAACTACATATATAAAAAGATAAATAAAATACTCTATTATAGTTAGTTTGGTTAAATAAAAGTGATGTTTTTACAATTAAAGTTCTTTTACAAAAAAAAATAAAAATAATATTTTCATAAAAAACAGATACAAACAATTTAGAAAGTTTCTGGGCGGACTCACATTTCACAACTTTTTTCATACTTTTATAGAAATGTATAGAGGAAAAATATGACTTATTTTCTCATTTAAAAACACTCCGACATAATGGATAGCTATTGCTCCCCAAAGAACTGTATAATTAACTAAACCCATATATAATACATCACAAGAAAAAAAAAATAAATGTGCGTTTACGTACAATAACATTTATTCGTAGTCGTCTAATTTTTCCCACCTATTTTCCGTGGTGTACAAATTTTCAAAACTAATTTTTTTCTGTTATCGATTTTAAATAATAGCGTCTGCTATCTTGTCGAAAACATTTATTTCGTTTAAAAGCATTTTTCGTATTATCTATAGGTAGTACAACACACGTATTGAAAATACAGTTTTGCATATTAAAAAATATGTTTTTCTATTGATTCTCTTGATATACATAAATTTATTTGTTAAAGCTTTTAGTGGAAAATGCATATCTATACAATGATTTGAATATGTAATGGAAAAATTATTTGTTCAACATTTTACCATAAATATTGAATTATGGTAAAATACTTTGATGCATAATATAGACTTTTATTGAGTGGTTAAATATAGTGGCGCCAAGTATTCTAAGTATAAGTATAGGTACATGCATATGTATACATATAGCTAATACATAATTGGATATTACATAAATTAATAAAAAGGATAATAAAGTTTCTTAATTTAAAAATTACTTAATTTGGTAACCAGTCACAATTAAAAAATAATTAATGAAATTAAAATATGTTTAACACTAATTATATAGTACTATTTATGGCTATACCCACTGGAAAATAAAATTCAAAAAAGAAAAGAAAACAACCATATTACATCATTTATGTTTTATTAATTTATATTAAATTCAAAACCTAAAATTTATTGCCAACAAGTGTGTCGTAATAAGAATTGCAACAGCACAAAGATGGAAGAAAAAAAAATAATAAAATACCTCTGGGGAAATATCTCTCGACATGTTTTTATAAAGCTTTGTCACCCAACGTGATAGAAAAGCTTTCTTGCCTTTTCGAAATTTAAGTAAAAGTGTATTTTAATTCAATTATTGTACTGTCACACCACCTACTGATTAAATATAATATGAGGACCGACCGCAGCGTTTTAAGTGCTAAAATTCTTATTTATATATAATACTTATGTACCCTATATAAGAGAAGTTTGGCCCGTGCGGTAAAAATTTAAAGAATTTGCTTACTTAAACTGACAACAGTGATAAATAACATTGTGGGACGTTATTGTTTTTCAATGTGAATTTAAATGAAATATTGGTAATTTGTTGACATTAAAAAAAAATTAAACATACCTAATCATTTTGTGTAGTTTATTAATCATCTTAAGAGATTGTGTGTGTATAATATATAGCCATGACTCATAAGTGGATAGTTTATTTCAGCTTAAACCGCTAGAACTTTTTGTTTACTCTTTTAACTTTAAATGATTAAAAGTTTTAAATTAGTAAATTTTTCTACTAATATTATCGAATAATAAACTCCACTCCTAAACAAGCCGATTAAATTTAAATAATTTAAATTTCTTACATAATGCAAACTAGAGGTTAGCGAAAATGCAAAAATAGTAAAAACAAATAGTTTTGTAAAATAATAAATGCATTACGTATAAGATTGATATTTTTCGTTGGATGTCAAATAGTTGAAAAAATAAGCTTATTAACCCTACACTGCATGAACTTCTGTATTTCATTAAAATAATTATATTTTAATGGCAAAAGACAAATTAAAACGGAAAATTAATAAAAAAAATCTAAAAACATCTCGGTGGGAAATAAGCACCTGTGATACATAAAATGTTATAGTCTTTATCTATTGAAGGGAACCTAAAAAAAATACAAAGACGACTCGTACAGTAGTTGAATTGTCGAAGAACATAATAGGGAATGAGTTAAATTTTATTTGGCTAAAAATAAATATTCGTTGTACTCGATT
Source organism: Platyura marginata (assembly GCA_026745375.1). Lineage (NCBI taxonomy): Eukaryota > Metazoa > Arthropoda > Insecta > Diptera > Keroplatidae > Platyura > Platyura marginata. The sequence goes on along the minus strand of JANSTT010017731.1, from coordinate 4,801 downwards.
TAACAGAAAATTAAAAGTTTATCACCAGTGATACACCATGCAATGTAGGGTTAAGTCACTTTCAAGGTGTAAGTAAAGCTATCAGGTACAATCAAATATATCTGTTCTCATCTTATGTGTTCAATCGGTTACAGGTCTCAATTATTTTACGCCTAACACTGTATTGATATAAAATCCGAAAATTTTGTAGTTCTCCTAAATCAAAGTAATGGTTTGTTTCACAAACATATTTGAACAAAGAACTTATTAGTACCAACATTGTATTTGTTGTTGGACTTACGACTCTCACCAACATAAAAACCATTGATACTTCTAAGCTAAGGGATCTTTAAATCGGATTGAAGTATGTACTTGTATTATTTATCTTGCAATAGCTCAAATGTTATTATGAAAATAAATATTTTATTTTTTCATTAGGATAACAATTTTATAATATGTATGTATGTATGTATGTATGTATGTATGTATGTATGTATGTATGTATGTATATATAAAAACTATCTAACAGACGATGTGCCACTTACGTCACATTCTTTTTTAGATTTCTAGTATGGTTTTTTTTAAATTATGTGACTTTTTATTTTGATGTTTTGCATTAAAGTAGTTTTCGAATGTCTTTTTAAGGTAGCACGACAATTCCCCGAAAAACAATACTCCATTAAACAATACTTGTGTTAATTGACTTACAGGCATAGGCTTGCGTAAATCCATGTGAAACGATACTAACGAACGAAAAGTAATAAAAAACAATTAGATAACCCGATAAAAAATGTTTTAATTGAAATTTATTACAACTACCTACATATGTAATTTATTTCAAAGGGCTTTAGTCAAATCGTTTAGTTCCCTCAAATTATGAAATACACCATTGTACTGTGTGATTTAAAGTGAAGATTTCAATGAATCGAATTAATCAAATGTATTGTCATGTATTTTATAACAATTCGTTGCATCATACACTATACTTATTTAATAGTATTATCCACATTATAAACAAAAAATATGTGTAGGTATGTATAATTTCTGTTCATAATTTTAACTTTTCTGTATAAATATTTATTATTTTGAGAGTTAAACGGAGTGGTGTTACTATGATTTTTGCTATAGTGGCAATGGCCTAGATTTTGACACATTTTAAACCCAAAATAGAATGATCTATAATAACGAATTTATAAACTACAACTAAACCAACATCATTGGTGCAGAGCATTGTCTATTTATTTAATTTTCGAAACCCACTACCAACTTCCTCAAATTGTCTCGAATTCTATCGGATTTGAATTTCCGCGGATTTCCATGAACTTCATTTGGCTTTTTTCCGGAACTGATATGGACTTCTTTATTGCTGTCGCAAAAAATTCTTTAGTTTTTAGATCTGAAGGTTCTGGAAATAATAAATTAGAAATTTTTTTATATTGTCACTCCTTACAGAAAATAAAAACCAACCACTTCCTATGTCATATGATATCATGTAAATATAGATTCATATAAATAAACACATAACAACAAAAAATGTAAATCGATAAAACCCCATATTTAATGATGTAATATAGAAGCAGAAAAGTTTATCTCATATATTTTTATCAGTTAGTTTAAACTACTGTTCAATAAAATAAAATTATATATCCAATCTTCGATATCGGTCTTATGGCATCTATGCGAAAAATCAGTCAATAAAGATCTTTCTAGCTATATGGTATTGGTATACACATACTCACATACATAATCTTATACCAATATACCCAACCATGTAGGTATGTACGTAAACCCATCGTTTCATATCTTTCTTCTACCTACATCCTACACAATTTATGCAAAATAACCTAGAAAATAACTATATTCACATTTTACATATTATTATTATATTCTCGTGCCCGTACCCTGTACGGAGTAAATTTAACATTTTTAATGGAGAGGTATTATGATAATATACAGTTAAAAACATATAATATGATGGTTGGTTGGTTTTTTTTTTGCCGATGCTTATATTCCGAAAAACTTTTCGAATACTATTTTCGAAGTTAATCACACACAGCAATGTGCTAACTTTTCTTTTTTCTTTCATTTTTTTTTCCTTATTCTCTTATTCTTTCTTGCTTCTAAATAAAATCAAGAACTTTAAGTGAACAAGTAAACTTCACCTGGTAATACAAAGGAACCGCAAAGTTTTATTAGTGGAGGATTTAATTTTTTCTTAACTTTTTATTTCCCCGGAGGGTAAATTGAACGACAATAATAAAATTGTTAAGTGCTTTTTTTTATATTTGTCTGAAAAACTTTAGTTCACTTGTTAAAGTCTGAGAATATTCTTATATAAAGAGAATATTTTATAAATTACATGAAGTGCAATATGGGAGATAAAAAGTCAGTTTCGATTATTGTTATAATATTATTTTTAAAAGTTTTTTTTTCTTATTCGAAGAAAGATACAAATCTTATTCTTTTGGGAATCTTTGGGATACAAATCAAAAATAAGGGAATTTAATGTAAAATATAAAAATAAAGTTCTTATAAACTATTGGTAATTTTATATTGCCATTTTATTTATTTTTTTTTTTTTTTTGAAGGAGTGCAATTTAATTTTTTATGATCACTACTCGTAGGTACTTAAAATGGACTCTTTGTTTATATGTAGTTCTTATTACATTATTTCAATACATAATTATGCAGAAATGTAGCATTTTTTTGCGAAAACACTTTAAATGTTGGCAAATTATTAAACATTTTTAATAAAATATTGCTAGTAATTAGACTACTGTTAAGTACAATCCAACCACCTCAGATTCGAAGCATCGTACCTACGAACTCTCGGTTCAAAGACTACGAGTACCCAATCTACAATTTAGTCGATTATTATAAATACTTTAGTTAGTTAGTTTAGTGTGAGAGATGGCGGCTGCCCTAGAAAGCCCAAAAATCCTTAGGCCTCGGAAAGATGGGCCCATTAGACATCCCTCTTTTTTTATACATACATACTCAACTGGCTCGTTCTTTTTACGGAAATCTTACAAATGCTTGCTATTTTATTGCCATTTTTTAAGCATTGAGACAAATTTTTGTCGGAAACGTTATTTCAATTTCCAAAAAAAAAGTTATTTAATTTTTGCATTTAAAAAGTTTTAAATTGAACATAGAAATATTATAATTATGTATATTTACATATTTGAATGCTTTTGCTTTCTTAATTCTGTAGCACTGTCTTTAATAGTTTTTCCTTTATTTATACTGATGTAGTTAATTATAGTAGGTATACTATACAGTAATAAAATAAACTTACTTAATAGAATACAATTCAAATGAAAAACTTTTAACATTTTTAAAAGAAGATATTTTCAATATCACGATATCAGTATAAAGTTTATTATAGTGTGTAAATCGTAAAAAATCTAAAATTAGCTATACTATATAAGGTTGCTAAGGTATAATGTTGTCTTTCCCTTATTTTATAATCAACATAAAAAGAGCTGTCAATTCGTTTCTGAAACACAACGTGTATACACAATGCAAAACGTGAATACCTATTGAAATCATGCTTGACTGAGCGATAAACTTTAAGCACATTTTTCAAGTACAGTAAAGTTATGTGAAGGTAACCCAACATGATGAATAAGTGTCGCAAGAATATCTTGAGTAATCAATCCGTTTGGATGACATTGTTCGAAAATTGTTTGTAAAGAATTTATAAAGTCAAAAGAAGTAAAAAAAAAAACAAAAAATAACGGAAAATAAGTAATTTGGAATACATATGATAATTTATACGTGTATTTTGAAAAGATATAGGATATCTCAAAAAAGTCTTAACCATATTTTCAAGAGTATCCTAATTTAAGGAGTCTTTATCACATATTAAAAAGAGTGACAGGAAGTAACGTCATTTGCTGGTCGATAACTTTTTCATCTACTTCTTTTTTCGTAATTTTGCAATAACTTGAGTTTAATTTTATCCTAACATATCGATTTTGTCAAATACAAAAATGTTAAATAAAAATAAAATAAAAATCCAACATTTTTTGGCAAACTATATAACCGAACTTTGGTGTACTCACTGTTATTATATACTCACTGTAGTGTTTTCTAATCTTTTATCTCGAACTTGTCAAATTATGCTCAAAGTATCACAATTCTTCAAATTTCTTGTTTGAGTAAAAAATCACCTATTATTTTGGATTGGAAATAGTTTCATTTATTTATTTTTTTAGAAATAATTCAGAATTCAAATAGTAAGTTTGGCAGAAAGAAGTCTTTCTCAATTTTTTTTCATTTTTATTTATTGTGAGCCGAAAAAAGTCAATTCACTCCAATAGCTAGGATGTGGAAAATGGTTGTAAAACTCTTTTTGATAAAGTTACAGATTACTGATTATTGAATAGAATTTGAACCATTTGATTATTTTGTTTTAAACTTTTTTTTACTTAAGATATTAAATTCACTTCTTGCCTAAAAATATAAAATATAAAAAATATACATATGTATATCTAAATTTTACGACACATCTTTGTGTCGCGGAGCAAACCGTTGGAAAACAGTGATCTAGATAAATATGAATCTAACGCAAATTCTATTCTATTAGATATTTTTATAGTTGCTAAATTAAAGATAACATGCATTTTCTACAAATTATCACTTACCCGATTTTCCATCTCGACTCATCTGCAGTAGACCTTGTCGTATATCTCTCAAAATCTGAAAATAGAATAAAAATTAATTCAATTACATATACACTTAATAAAAAAAGTCTCCGTACGATGCTGTTTCGTGAATATAATCTATTATGGCGTCTTTATTAGTTAAGTTTTCAAAA